>CAWWDY010000713.1:0-49251 GCA_963942605.1 Poecilus cupreus | reverse complement strand
ATTTAAACTGTCATATTTATGTTTCTGTCGTGTATAATAGCTAATGTTGTTGAAAGCAAGATAAAAATGCTGTTTTAAGCATGCAAACAAAACACCGTTTTTAAGTATTTAAACTGGCATATTCATGTTTCTGTTATGTATAATAGCTAATGTTGGTGAAAGCAAGATAAAAATTCTGTTTTAAGCATGCAAAAGCATACAAAACACCGTTTTCAAGTATTTAAACTGTCATATTCGTGTATATGTCGTGTGTAATGGCTTATGTTTGCAAAATCAAGATAAAATAGATGATTTCAGCTTGCAAAAACATACAAAATGCTGTTTTCAAGTATTTAAACAGTCATATTCATGTTTCTGTCGTGTATAATAGCTAATGTTGGTGAAAGCAAGATAAAAATGCTGTTTTAAGCATGCAAAAGCAAACAAAACACCGTTTTCAAATATTTAAACTGTCATATTCATATTTATGTCGTGTGTAATGGCTTATGTTTGCAAAAATAAGATAAAATAGCTGTTTTCAGCTTGCAAAAACATACAAAATGCTGTTTTTAAGTATTCAAACTGTCATATTCATGTTTCAATCGTGTATAATAGCCAATGTATGTGAAAGCAACATAAAATGCTGTTCTAAGCATGCAAAAGCATACAAAACACCGTTTTCAAGTATTTAAACTGTCATATACATGTATATGTTGTGTGTAATGGCTCATGTTTGCAAAATCAAGATAAAATAGCAGTTTTCAGCTAGCAAAAACATACAAAATGCTGTTTTCAAGTATTTAAACTGTCATATTCATGTTTCTGTCATGTATAATAGCTAAAGTTGGCGAAAGCAAGATAAAAATGCTGTTTAAGCATGCAAAAGCACACAAAACACCGTTTTCAAATATTTAAACTGTCATATTCATGTATGTGTCGTGTGTAATGGCTTATGTTTGCAAAATCAAGATAAAATAGCTGATTTCAGCTTGCAAAAACATACAAAATGCTGTTTTCAAGTATTTAAACTGTCATATTCATGTTTCTGTTGTGTATAATAGCTAATGTTGGTGAAAGCAAGATAAAATGCTGTTTTAAGCATGCAAAAGCAAACAAAACACCGTTTCAAGTATTTAAACTGTCATATTCATGTTTCTGTCGTGTATAATAGCTACTGTTGGTGAAAGCAAGATAAAAATGCTGTTTTAAGCATGCAAAAGCATACAAAACAACGTTTTCAAGTATTTATATTGCCATATTCATGTTTCTGTCGTGTATAATAGCTAATGTTGGTGAAAGCAAGATAAAAATGCTGTTTTAAGCATGCAAAAGCATACAAAACACCGTTTTCAAGTATTTAAACTGTCATATTCATATTTCTGTCGTGTGTAATGGCTTATGTTTGCAAAATTAAGATAAAATAGCTGTTTTCAGCTTGAAAAAACATACAAAATGCTGTTTTTAAGTATTTAAACTGTCATATTCATGTTTCAGTCGTGTATAATAGCTAATGTTGGTGAAAGCAAGATAAAAATGCTGTTCTAAGCATGCAAAGCATACAAAACACCGTTTTCAAGTATTTAAACTGTCATATACATGTATATGTCGTGTGTAATGGCTCATGTTTGCAAAATCAGAAAAAATAGCAGTTTTCAGCTTGCAAAAACATACAAAATGCTGTTTTCAAGTATATAAACAGTCATATTCATGTTTCTGTGATGTATAATAGCTAATGTTGGTGAAAGCAAGATAAAATCCTGTTTTAAGCATGCAAAAGCATACAAAACACCGTTTCAAGTATTTAAACTGTAATATTCATGTATATGTCGTGTGTAATGGCTTATGTTTGCAAAATCAAGATAAAATAGCTGTTTTCAAATTGCAAAAACATACAAAATGCTGTTTTCAAGTATTTAAACTGTCATTTTCATGTTTCTGTCGTGTATAATAGCTAATGTTGGTGAAAGCAAGATAAAAATGTTGTTTTAAGCATGCAAAAGCAAACAAAACACCGTTTTCAAGTATTTAAAACTGTCATATTCATGTTTCTGTCGTGTATAATAGCTACTGTTGGTGAAAGCAAGATAAAAATGCTGTTTAAACATGCAAAAGCATACAAAACACCGTTTTCAAGTATTTAAATTGTCATATTCATGTTTGTGTCGTGTATAATAGCTAATGTTGGTGAAAACAAGATAAAAATGCTGTTTTAAGCATGCAAAAGCATACAAAACACCGTTTTCAAGTATTTATACTGTCATATTCATGTTTCTTTCGTGTGTAATGCTTATGTTTGTTAAATCAAGATAAAATAGCTGTTTTCAGCTTGCAAAAACATAAAAATGCTGTTTTCAAGTATTTAAACTCATGTTTCTGTTGGGTATAATAGCTAATGTTGGTGAAAGCAAGATAAAAATGCTGTTTTAAGCATGCAAAAGCATACAAAAGACCGTTTTCAAGTATTTAAACTGTCATATTCATGTATATGTCCTGTGTAATGGCTAATGTTTGCAAAATCAAGATAAACTAGCTGTTTGCAGCTTGCAAAAACATACAAAATGCTGTTTTCAAGTATTTAAACTGTCATTTTCATGTTTCTGTCGTGTATAATAGCTAATGTTGGTGAAAGCAAGATAAAAATGCTGTTTTAAGCATGCAAAAGCATACAAAACACCGTTTTCAAGTATTTAAACTGTCATATTCATATTTATGTCGTGTGTAATGGCTTATGTTTGCAAAATTAAGATAGAATAGCTGTTTTCAGCTTGCAAAAACATACAAAATGCTGTTTTTAAGTATTTAAACTGTCATATTCATGTTTCAATCGTGTATAATAGCTAATGTTGGTGAAAACAAGATAAAAATGCTGTTCTAAGCATGCAAAAGCATACAAAACACCGTTTTCAAGTATTTAAACTGTCATATACATGTATATGTCGTGTGTAATGGCTTATGTTTGCAAAATCAAGATAAAATAACTGTTTTCAGCTTGCAAAAACATACAAAATGCTGTTTTCAAGTATTTAAACTGTCATATTCATGTTTCTGTCGGGTATAATAGCTAATGTTGGTGAAAGCAAAATAAAAATGCTGTTTTAAGCATGCAAAAGCATACAAAAGGTTTTCAAGTATTTAAACTGTCATATACATGTATATGTCGTGTGTAATGGCTTATGTTTGCAAAATCAAGATAAAATAGCTGTTTTCAGCTTGCAAAAACATACAAAATGCTGTTTTCAAATATTTAAACTGTCATATTCATGTTTCTGTCGGGTATAATAGCTAATGTTGGTGAAAGCAAGATAAAAATGTTGTTTTAAGCATGCAAAAGCATACAAAACACCGTTTTCAAGTATTTAAAACTGTCATATTCATGTATATGTCGTGTGTAATGGCTTATGTTTGCAAAATTAAGATAAAATAGTTGTTTTCAGCTTGCAAATACACACAAAATGATGTTTCAAGTATTTAAACTGTCATATTCATGTTTCTGTCGTGTATAATATCTAATGTTTGTGAAAACAAGATAAAAATGTTGTTTTAAGCATGCAAAAGCATACAAAACACCGTTTTCGAGTATTTAAACTGTCATATTCATGTATATGTCGTGTGTAATGGCTTATGTTTGCAAAATCAAGATAAAATAACTGTATTCAGTTTGCAAAAACATATAAAATGCTGTTTTCAAGTATTTAAACTGTCATATTCATGTCTCTGTCGTGTATAATAGCTAATGTTGGTGAAAGCAAGATAAAAATGCTGTTTTAAGCATGCAAAAGCATACAAAACACCGTTTTCAAGTATTTAAACTGTCATATTAATGTATATGTCGTGTGTAATGGCTTATGTTTGCAAAATCAAGATAAAATAGCTGTTTTCAGCTTGCAAAAACATACAAAATGCTGTTTTCAAGTATTTAAACTGTCATATTCATGTTTCTGTCGTTTATAGTAGCTAATGTTGGTAAAAGCAAGATAAAAATTCTGTTTTAAGCATGCAAAAGCATACAAAACACCGTTTTCAAGTATTTAAACTGTAATATTCATGTATATGTCGTGTGTAATGGCTTATGTTTGCAAAATCAATATAAAATAGTTGTTTTCAGCTAGCAAAAACATACAAAATGCTGTTTTCAAGTATTTAAACTGTCATATTCATGTTTCTGTCGTGTATAATTGCTAATGTTGGTGAAAGCAAGATAAAAATGCTGTTTTAAGCATGCAAAAGCATACAAAACACCGTATGCAAGTATTTCAACTGTCATATTCTTATACATGTCGTGTGTAATGGCTTATGTTTGCAAAATCAAGATAAAATAGCTGTTTGCAGCTTGCAAAAACATACAAAATGCTGTTTTCAAGTATTTAAACTGTCATTTTCATGTTTCTGTCGTGTATAATAGCTAATGTTGGTGAAAGCAAGATAAAAAATGCTGTTTTAAGCATGCAAAAGCATACAAAACACCGTTTTCAAGTATTTAAACTGTCATATTCATATTTATGTCGTGTGTAATGGCTTATGTTTGCAAAATTAAGATAGAATAGCTGTTTTAAGCTTGCAAAAACATACAAAATGCTGTTTTTAAGTATTTAAACTGTCATATTCATGTTTCAATCGTGTATAATAGCTAATGTTGGTGAAAGCAAGGTAAAACTGCTGTTCTAAGCATGCAAAAGCATACAAAACACCGTTTTCAAGTATGTAAACTGTCATATACATGTATATGTCATGTGTAATGGCTCATGTTCGCAAAATCAAGATAAAATAGCAGTTTTCAGCTTGCAAAAACATACAAAATGCTGTTTTCAAGTATTTAAACTGTCATATTCATGTTTCTGTCATGTATAATAGCTAATGTTGGTGAAAGCAAGATAAAAATGCTGTTTTAAGCATGCAAAAGCATACAAAACACCGTTTTCAAATATTTAAACTGTCATATTCATGTATATGTCGTGTGTAATGGCTTATGTTTGCAAAATCAAGATAAAATAGCTGTTTTCAGCTTGCAAAAACTTACAAAATGCTGTTTTCAAGTATTTAAACTGTCATATTCATGTTTCTGTCGTGTATAATAGCTAATGTTGTTGAAAGCAAGATAAAAATGCTGTTTTAAGCATGCAAAAGCAAACAAAACACCGTTTTCAAGTATTTATACTGTCATATTCATGTTTCTGTCGTGTATAATAGCTACTGTTGGTGAAAGCAAGATAAAAATGCTGTTTTAAGCATGCAAAAGCATACAAAACACCGTTTTCAAGTATTTAAATTTTCAAATTCATGTTTGTGTCGTGTATAATAGCTAATGTTGGTGAAAACAAGATAAAAATTCTGTTTTAAGCATGCAAAAGCATACAAAACACCGTTTTCAAGTATTTAAACTGTCATATTAATGTATATGTCGTGTGTAATGGCTTATGTTTGCAAAATCAAGATAAAATAGCTGTTTTCAGCTTGCAAAAACATACAAAATGCTGTTTTCAAGTATTTAAACTGTCATATTCATGTTTCTGTCGTTTTATAGTAGCTAATGTTGGTAAAAGCAAGATAAAAATTCTGTTTTAAGCATGCAAAAGCATACAAAACACCGTTTTCAAGTATTTAAACTGTAATATTCATGTATATGTCGTGTGTAATGGCTTATGTTTGCAAAATCAATATAAAATAGTTGTTTTCAGCTAGCAAAAACATACAAAATGCTGTTTTCAAGTATTTAAACTGTCATATTCATGTTTCTGTCGTGTATAATTGCTAATGTTGGTGAAAGCAAGATAAAAATGCTGTTTTAAGCATGCAAAAGCATACAAAACACCGTATGCAAGTATTTCAACTGTCATATTCTTATACATGTCGTGTGTAATGGCTTATGTTTGCAAAATCAAGATAAAATAGCTGTTTGCAGCTTGCAAAAACATACAAAATGCTGTTTTCAAGTATTTAAACTGTCATTTTCATGTTTCTGTCGTGTATAATAGCTAATGTTGGTGAAAGCAAGATAAAAATGCTGTTTTAAGCATGCAAAAGCATACAAAACACCGTTTTCAAGTATTTAAACTGTCATATTCATATTTATGTCGTGTGTAATGGCTTATGTTTGCAAAATTAAGATAGAATAGCTGTTTTAAGCTTGCAAAAACATACAAAATGCTGTTTTTAAGTATTTAAACTGTCATATTCATGTTTCAATCGTGTATAATAGCTAATGTTGGTGAAAGCAAGGTAAAACTGCTGTTCTAAGCATGCAAAAGCATACAAAACACCGTTTTCAAGTATGTAAACTGTCATATACATGTATATGTCATGTGTAATGGCTCATGTTCGCAAAATCAAGATAAAATAGCAGTTTTCAGCTTGCAAAAACATACAAAATGCTGTTTTCAAGTATTTAAACTGTCATATTCATGTTTCTGTCATGTATAATAGCTAATGTTGGTGAAAGCAAGATAAAAATGCTGTTTTAAGCATGCAAAAGCATACAAAACACCGTTTTCAAATATTTAAACTGTCATATTCATGTATATGTCGTGTGTAATGGCTTATGTTTGCAAAATCAAGATAAAATAGCTGTTTTCAGCTTGCAAAAACTTACAAAATGCTGTTTTCAAGTATTTAAACTGTCATATTCATGTTTCTGTCGTGTATAATAGCTAATGTTGTTGAAAGCAAGATAAAAATGCTGTTTTAAGCATGCAAAAGCAAACAAAACACCGTTTTCAAGTATTTATACTGTCATATTCATGTTTCTGTCGTGTATAATAGCTACTGTTGGTGAAAGCAAGATAAAAATGCTGTTTTAAGCATGCAAAAGCATACAAAACAACGTTTTCAAGTATTTATATTGCCATATTCATGTTTCTGTCGTGTATAATAGCTAATGTTGGTGAAAGCAAGATAAAAATGCTGTTTTAAGCATGCAAAAGCATACAAAACACCGTTTTCAAGTATTTAAACTGTCATATTCATATTTCTGTCGTGTGTAATGGCTTATGTTTGCAAAATTAAGATAAAATAGCTGTTTTCAGCTTGAAAAAACATACAAAATGCTGTTTTTAAGTATTTAAACTGTCATATTCATGTTTCAGTCGTGTATAATAGCTAATGTTGGTGAAAGCAAGATAAAAATGCTGTTCTAAGCATGCAAAAGCATACAAAACACCGTTTTCAAGTATTTAAACTGTCATATACATGTATATGTCGTGTGTAATGGCTCATGTTTGCAAAATCAAGAAAAAATAGCAGTTTTCAGCTTGCAAAAACATACAAAATGCTGTTTTCAAGTATATAAACAGTCATATTCATGTTTCTGTGATGTATAATAGCTAATGTTGGTGAAAGCAAGATAAAATTCCTGTTTTAAGCATGCAAAAGCATACAAAACACCGTTTTCAAGTATTTAAACTGTAATATTCATGTATATGTCGTGTGTAATGGCTTATGTTTGCAAAATCAAGATAAAATAGCTGTTTTCAAATTGCAAAAACATACAAAATGCTGTTTTCAAGTATTTAAACTGTCATTTTCATGTTTCTGTCGTGTATAATAGCTAATGTTGGTGAAAGCAAGATAAAAATGTTGTTTTAAGCATGCAAAAGCAAACAAAACACCGTTTTCAAGTATTTAAACTGTCATATTCATGTTTCTGTCGTGTATAATAGCTACTGTTGGTGAAAGCAAGATAAAAATGCTGTTTTAAACATGCAAAAGCATACAAAACACCGTTTTCAAGTATTTAAATTGTCATATTCATGTTTGTGTCGTGTATAATAGCTAATGTTGGTGAAAACAAGATAAAAATGCTGTTTTAAGCATGCAAAAGCATACAAAACACCGTTTTCAAGTATTTATACTGTCATATTCATGTTTCTTTCGTGTGTAATGGCTTATGTTTGTTAAATCAAGATAAAATAGCTGTTTTCAGCTTGCAAAAACATAAAAATGCTGTTTTCAAGTATTTAAACAGTCATATTCATGTTTCTGTTGGGTATAATAGCTAATGTTGGTGAAAGCAAGATAAAAATGCTGTTTTAAGCATGCAAAAGCATACAAAAGACCGTTTTCAAGTATTTAAACTGTCATATTCATGTATATGTCCTGTGTAATGGCTAATGTTTGCAAAATCAAGATAAACTAGCTGTTTGCAGCTTGCAAAAACATACAAAATGCTGTTTTCAAGTATTTAAACTGTCATTTTCATGTTTCTGTCGTGTATAATAGCTAATGTTGGTGAAAGCAAGATAAAAATGCTGTTTTAAGCATGCAAAAGCATACAAAACACCGTTTTCAAGTATTTAAACTGTCATATTCATATTTATGTCGTGTGTAATGGCTTATGTTTGCAAAATTAAGATAGAATAGCTGTTTTCAGCTTGCAAAAACATACAAAATGCTGTTTTTAAGTATTTAAACTGTCATATTCATGTTTCAATCGTGTATAATAGCTAATGTTGGTGAAAACAAGATAAAAATGCTGTTCTAAGCATGCAAAAGCATACAAAACACCGTTTTCAAGTATTTAAACTGTCATATACATGTATATGTCGTGTGTAATGGCTTATGTTTGCAAAATCAAGATAAAATAACTGTTTTCAGCTTGCAAAAACATACAAAATGCTGTTTTCAAGTATTTAAACTGTCATATTCATGTTTCTGTCGGGTATAATAGCTAATGTTGGTGAAAGCAAAATAAAAATGCTGTTTTAAGCATGCAAAAGCATACAAAAGGTTTTCAAGTATTTAAACTGTCATATACATGTATATGTCGTGTGTAATGGCTTATGTTTGCAAAATCAAGATAAAATAGCTGTTTTCAGCTTGCAAAAACATACAAAATGCTGTTTTCAAATATTTAAACTGTCATATTCATGTTTCTGTCGGGTATAATAGCTAATGTTGGTGAAAGCAAGATAAAAATGTTGTTTTAAGCATGCAAAAGCATACAAAACACCGTTTTCAAGTATTTAAACTGTCATATTCATGTATATGTCGTGTGTAATGGCTTATGTTTGCAAAATTAAGATAAAATAGTTGTTTTCAGCTTGCAAATACACACAAAATGATGTTTCAAGTATTTAAACTGTCATATTCATGTTTCTGTCGTGTATAATATCTAATGTTTGTGAAAACAAGATAAAAATGTTGTTTTAAGCATGCAAAAGCATACAAAACACCGTTTTCGAGTATTTAAACTGTCATATTCATGTATATGTCGTGTGTAATGGCTTATGTTTGCAAAATCAAGATAAAATAACTGTATTCAGTTTGCAAAAACATATAAAATGCTGTTTTCAAGTATTTAAACTGTCATATTCATGTCTCTGTCGTGTATAATAGCTAATGTTGGTGAAAGCAAGATAAAAATGCTGTTTTAAGCATGCAAAAGCATACAAAACACCGTTTTCAAGTATTTAAACTGTCATATTAATGTATATGTCGTGTGTAATGGCTTATGTTTGCAAAATCAAGATAAAATAGCTGTTTTCAGCTTGCAAAAACATACAAAATGCTGTTTTCAAGTATTTAAACTGTCATATTCATGTTTCTGTCGTTTATAGTAGCTAATGTTGGTAAAAGCAAGATAAAAATTCTGTTTTAAGCATGCAAAAGCATACAAAACACCGTTTTCAAGTATTTAAACTGTAATATTCATGTATATGTCGTGTGTAATGGCTTATGTTTGCAAAATCAATATAAAATAGTTGTTTTCAGCTAGCAAAAACATACAAAATGCTGTTTTCAAGTATTTAAACTGTCATATTCATGTTTCTGTCGTGTATAATTGCTAATGTTGGTGAAAGCAAGATAAAAATGCTGTTTTAAGCATGCAAAAGCATACAAAACACCGTATGCAAGTATTTCAACTGTCATATTCTTATACATGTCGTGTGTAATGGCTTATGTTTGCAAAATCAAGATAAAATAGCTGTTTGCAGCTTGCAAAAACATACAAAATGCTGTTTTCAAGTATTTAAACTGTCATTTTCATGTTTCTGTCGTGTATAATAGCTAATGTTGGTGAAAGCAAGATAAAAATGCTGTTTTAAGCATGCAAAAGCATACAAAACACCGTTTTCAAGTATTTAAACTGTCATATTCATATTTATGTCGTGTGTAATGGCTTATGTTTGCAAAATTAAGATAGAATAGCTGTTTTAAGCTTGCAAAAACATACAAAATGCTGTTTTTAAGTATTTAAACTGTCATATTCATGTTTCAATCGTGTATAATAGCTAATGTTGGTGAAAGCAAGGTAAAACTGCTGTTCTAAGCATGCAAAAGCATACAAAACACCGTTTTCAAGTATGTAAACTGTCATATACATGTATATGTCATGTGTAATGGCTCATGTTCGCAAAATCAAGATAAAATAGCAGTTTTCAGCTTGCAAAAACATACAAAATGCTGTTTTCAAGTATTTAAACTGTCATATTCATGTTTCTGTCATGTATAATAGCTAATGTTGGTGAAAGCAAGATAAAAATGCTGTTTTAAGCATGCAAAAGCATACAAAACACCGTTTTCAAATATTTAAACTGTCATATTCATGTATATGTCGTGTGTAATGGCTTATGTTTGCAAAATCAAGATAAAATAGCTGTTTTCAGCTTGCAAAAACTTACAAAATGCTGTTTTCAAGTATTTAAACTGTCATATTCATGTTTCTGTCGTGTATAATAGCTAATGTTGTTGAAAGCAAGATAAAAATGCTGTTTTAAGCATGCAAAAGCAAACAAAACACCGTTTTCAAGTATTTATACTGTCATATTCATGTTTCTGTCGTGTATAATAGCTACTGTTGGTGAAAGCAAGATAAAAATGCTGTTTTAAGCATGCAAAAGCATACAAAACACCGTTTTCAAGTATTTAAATTTTCAAATTCATGTTTGTGTCGTGTATAATAGCTAATGTTGGTGAAAACAAGATAAAAATTCTGTTTTAAGCATGCAAAAGCATACAAAACACCGTTTTCAAGTATTTAAACTGTCATATTAATGTATATGTCGTGTGTAATGGCTTATGTTTGCAAAATCAAGATAAAATAGCTGTTTTCAGCTTGCAAAAACATACAAAATGCTGTTTTCAAGTATTTAAACTGTCATATTCATGTTTCTGTCGTTTATAGTAGCTAATGTTGGTAAAAGCAAGATAAAAATTCTGTTTTAAGCATGCAAAAGCATACAAAACACCGTTTTCAAGTATTTAAACTGTAATATTCATGTATATGTCGTGTGTAATGGCTTATGTTTGCAAAATCAATATAAAATAGTTGTTTTCAGCTAGCAAAAACATACAAAATGCTGTTTTCAAGTATTTAAACTGTCATATTCATGTTTCTGTCGTGTATAATTGCTAATGTTGGTGAAAGCAAGATAAAAATGCTGTTTTAAGCATGCAAAAGCATACAAAACACCGTATGCAAGTATTTCAACTGTCATATTCTTATACATGTCGTGTGTAATGGCTTATGTTTGCAAAATCAAGATAAAATAGCTGTTTGCAGCTTGCAAAAACATACAAAATGCTGTTTTCAAGTATTTAAACTGTCATTTTCATGTTTCTGTCGTGTATAATAGCTAATGTTGGTGAAAGCAAGATAAAAATGCTGTTTTAAGCATGCAAAAGCATACAAAACACCGTTTTCAAGTATTTAAACTGTCATATTCATATTTATGTCGTGTGTAATGGCTTATGTTTGCAAAATTAAGATAGAATAGCTGTTTTAAGCTTGCAAAAACATACAAAATGCTGTTTTTAAGTATTTAAACTGTCATATTCATGTTTCAATCGTGTATAATAGCTAATGTTGGTGAAAGCAAGGTAAAACTGCTGTTCTAAGCATGCAAAAGCATACAAAACACCGTTTTCAAGTATGTAAACTGTCATATACATGTATATGTCATGTGTAATGGCTCATGTTCGCAAAATCAAGATAAAATAGCAGTTTTCAGCTTGCAAAAACATACAAAATGCTGTTTTCAAGTATTTAAACTGTCATATTCATGTTTCTGTCATGTATAATAGCTAATGTTGGTGAAAGCAAGATAAAAATGCTGTTTTAAGCATGCAAAAGCATACAAAACACCGTTTTCAAATATTTAAACTGTCATATTCATGTATATGTCGTGTGTAATGGCTTATGTTTGCAAAATCAAGATAAAATAGCTGTTTTCAGCTTGCAAAAACTTACAAAATGCTGTTTTCAAGTATTTAAACTGTCATATTCATGTTTCTGTCGTGTATAATAGCTAATGTTGTTGAAAGCAAGATAAAAATGCTGTTTTAAGCATGCAAAAGCAAACAAAACACCGTTTTCAAGTATTTATACTGTCATATTCATGTTTCTGTCGTGTATAATAGCTACTGTTGGTGAAAGCAAGATAAAAATGCTGTTTTAAGCATGCAAAAGCATACAAAACACCGTTTTCAAGTATTTAAATTTTCAAATTCATGTTTGTGTCGTGTATAATAGCTAATGTTGGTGAAAACAAGATAAAAATTCTGTTTTAAGCATGCAAAAGCATACAAAACACCGTTTTCAAGTATTTAAACTGTCATATTCATGTTTCTGTCGTGTGTAATGGCTTATGTTTGTTAAATCAAGATAAAATAGCTGTTTTCAGCTTGCAAAAACATAAAAATGCTGTTTTCAAGTATTTAAACTGTCATATTCATGTTTCTGTCGGGTATAATAGGTAATGTTGGTGAAAGCAAGATAAAAATGCTGTTTTAAGCATGCAAAAGCATACAAAAGACCGTTTTCAAGTATTTAAACTGTCATATTCATGTATATGTCGTGTGTAATGGCTTATGTTTGCAAAATCAAGATAAACTAGCTGTTTGCAGCTTGCAAAAACATACAAAATGCTGTTTTCAAATATTTAAACTGTCATTTTCATGTTTCTGTCGTGTATAATAGCTAATGTTGGTGAAAGCAAGATAAAAATGCTGTTTTAAGCATGCAAAAGCATACAAAACACCGTTTTCAAGTATTTAAACTGTCATATTCATATTTATGTCGTGTGTAATGGCTTATGTTTGCAAAATCAAGATAAAATAGCTGTTTTCAGTTTGCAAAAACATACAAAATGCTGTTTTCAAGTATTTAAACTGTCATATTCATGTTTCTGTCGTGTATAATAGCTAATGTTGGTGAAAGCAAGATAAAAATGCTGTTTTAAGCATGCAAAAGCAAACAAAACACCGTTTTTACGTATTTAAACTGCCATATTCATGTTTCTGTCGTGTATAATAGCTAATGTTGGTAAAAGCAAGATAAAAATGCTGTTTTAAGCATGCAAAAGCATACAAAACACCGTTTTCAAATATTTAAACTGTCATATTCATGAATATGTCGTGTGTAATGGCTTATGTTTGCAAAATCAAGATAAAATAGCTGTTTTCAGCTTGAAAAAACATACAAAATGCTGTTTTCAAGTATTTAAACAGTCATTTTCATGTTTCTGTCGTGTATAATAGCTAATGTTAGTGAAAGCAAGATAAAAATACTGTTTTAAGCATGCAAAAGCATACAAAACACCGTTTTCAAGTATTTAAACTGTCATATTCATGTATATGTTGTGTGTAATGGCTTATGTTTGCAAAATCAAGATAAAATAGCTGTTTTCAGCTTGCAAAAACATACAAAATGCTGTTTTCAAGTATTTAAACTGTCATATTCATGTTTCTGTCGTGTATAATAGCTAATGTTGATGAAAGCAAGATAAAAATGCTGTTTTAAGCATGCAAAAGCAAACAAAACACCGTTTTCAAGTATTCAAACTGTCATATTCATGTTTCTGTCGTGTATAATAGCTAATGTTGGTGAAAGCAAGTTAAAAATGCTGTTTTAAGCATGCACAAGCATACAAAACACCGTTTTCAAGAATTTAAACTGTCATATTCATGTATATGTCGTGTGTAATGGCTTATGTTTGCAAAATCAAGATAAAATAGCTGTTTACAGCTTGTAAAAGCATACAAAACACCGTTTTCAAATATTTAAACTGTCATATTCATGTTTCTGTCGTGTATAATAGCTACTGTTGGTGAAAGCAAGATAAAAATGCTGTTTTAAGCATGCAAAAGCAAACAAAACACCGTTTTCAAGTATTTTAACTGTCATATTCATGTTTCTGTCGTGTATAATAGCTACTGTTGGTGAAAGCAAGATAAAAAATGCTGTTTTAAGCATGCAAAAGCATACAAAACACCGTTTTCAAGTATTTAAATTGTCATATTCATGTTTCTGTCGTGTATAATAGCTAATGTTGGTAAAAGCAAGATAAAAATGCTCTTTTAAGCATGCAAAAGCATACAAAACACCGTTTTCAAGTATTTAAACTGTCATATTCATGTATATGTCGTGTGTAATGGCTTATGTTTGCAAAATCAAGATAAACTAGCTGTTTGCAGCTTGCAAAAACATACAAAATGCTGTTTTTAAGTATTTAAACTGTCATTTTCATGTTTCTGTCGTGTATAATAGCTAATGTTGGTGAAAGCAAGATAAAAATGCTGTTTTAAGCATGCAAAAGCATACAAAACACCGTTTTCAAGTATTTAAACTGTCATATTTATGTATATGTCGTGTGTAATGGCTTATGTTTGCAAAATCAAGATAAAATAGCTGTTTTCAGCTTTCAAAAACATACAAAATGCTGTTTTCAAGTATTTAAACTGTCATATTCATGTTTCTGTCGGGTATTATAGCTAATGTTGGTGAAAGCAAAATAAAAATGCTGTTTTAAACATGCTAAAGCATACAAAAGGTTTTCAAGTATTTAAACTGTCATATTCTTGTTTCTGTCGTGTATAATAGCTAATGTTGGTGAAAGCAAGATAAAAATGTTGTTTTAAGCATGCAAAAGCATACAAAACACCGTTTTCAAGTATTTAAACTATCATATTCATGTATATGTCGTGTGTAATGGCTTATGTTTGCAAAATCAAGATAAAATAGCTGTTTTCAGCTTGCAAAAACATACAAAATGCTGTTTTCAAGTATTTAAACAGTCATATTCATGTTTTTGTCGTGTATAATAGCTAATGTTGGTGAAAGCAAGATAAAAATGCTGTTTTAAGCATGCAAAAGCAAACAAAACACGGTTTTCAAGTATTTAAACTGTCATATTCATGTTTCTGTCGTGTATAATAGCTACTGTTGGTGAATGCAAGATAAAAATGCTGTTTTAAACATGCAAAAGCATACAAAACACCGTTTTCAAGTATTTAAACTGTCATTTTCATGTTTCTGTCGTGTATAGTAGCTAATGTTGGTGAAAGCAAGATAAAAATGCTGTTTTAAGCATGCAAAAGCATACAAAACACCGTTTTCAAGTATTTAAACTGTCAAATTCATGTATATATCGTTTGTAATAGATTATGTTTGCAAAATCAAGATAAAATAGCTGTTTTCAGCTTGCAAGAACATACAAAATGCTGTTTACAAGTATTTAAACTGTCATATTTATGTTTCTGTCGTGTATAATAGCTAATGTTGGTGAAAGCAAGATAAAAATGCTGTTTTAAGCATGCAAACAAAACACCGTTTTTAAGTATTTAAACTGGCATATTCATGTTTCTGTCATGTATAATAGCTAATGTTGGTGAAAGCAAGATAAAAATTCTGTTTTAAGCATGCAAAAGCATACAAAACACCGTTTTCAAGTATTTAAACTGTCATATTCGTGTATATGTCGTGTGTAATGGCTTATGTTTGCAAAATCAAGATAAAATAGATGTTTTCAGCTTGCAAAAACATACAAAATGCTGTTTTCAAGTATTTAAACAGTCATATTCATGTTTCTGTCGTGTATAATAGCTAATGTTGGTGAAAGCAAGTGTTCAAGCATTTGTATAAGCCTGTCACTATAATTGTCACTGTTATTATAATTGTCACTGTCATTATAATTGTCACTGTCATTATAACTGTCACTGTCACTATGACTGTCAATTATCATATATTTTTATGTTGTTATGTATCATCAGTTGTTTTATATTATAAAAACATTGTTATGACGTTGCTATAAACAATCAGAAAAAATAATCAAAATAAAACCGACATAAAGGTAAAAAATAAGTGTTACAATTCCACATCAGTGGTTTACAATAAAACATTGGTCCTTTGAGCCGGATATACAGTCATCGTAGTGCAATTCAATCAAAAAATCATTAACTACTCAAGCAACGCATCGAAACGTTGAGAAAAATTAATTACTCAAGTCTACAAAACAGACATCAATATCAAGAAAGAAGCTCATGCAGCCAGTTAATGCACCAGCTTAGAAAATAAGAAAGAAGAATTTGTGATCGTATTTGGGGGTCACATCAGACTTCAGCCCAGCATACGTTTCACATACAAGAAGTGAAGCAGTCATCACGCAGTCGAATTCAAGAGGCAATCAGCGGTCTAAGTATATTCATATTCTGTCTCTATTTATTTACTTTGTGTTAACACAGTCACGTTGTAAAATTAATTTCTATAATGGCAGAAAGTAAAGATTTAATTATAAAACGCGGTGTAATAAAATCACAAATTACTAGAATTAAAAATTACATAAGTAAACCAGACGGTATAGATGTTATTCAAGTGCAAGAAAGATTATTAAAGTTGAATGAATTATGGAATCAATTTGATAAAGTTCAATCAGAAATCGAGGTAATTACAGACAATGATTTGCAACAAGCTGAAGAGCGCGAATTATTTGAAATTCAATATTATGAATTAGTTTCAGCGTCAAATAAAATAATCAATTTATCTAGATCAGTAGCTCAAGAACAACCAGAAAATGATAAAGCAAATTCCAATGTAAATAACGGAAATGCTAATTTTGATTTATTTAAAACACAAGTTAAACTACCAACAATTAATTTACCTCTATTTTGTGGAAGTTATGCACATTGGCAAGAGTTTTATGATACTTTTAATTCTTTAATAAACAACAATCAATTACTTAATGACATTCAAAAATTTCATTATTTAAAATCTTGTTTAAAGAATGAAGCAGCACAAACAATTCATTCGCTTGAAGTTTCATCGGCAAATTATTCAATTGCTTGGAAATTACTGCGCGAAAGATTTGAAAACAAACGGATTATAGTAAATAGTCATATCAAAGCATTATTTAATATTTCTCCAATAACAAAGGAGTCCCACACTGCACTACGGAACATGTTTGATACATTCACAAAACATTTACGCTGTTTAAAAAGTTTAGGTTTACCAACCGATATATGGGATGCTCTTATTATTTATTTAATCGCTTCTAAATTAGATTCAGTTACGCGTCGGGAGTGGGAATCATATAAACCTGGTTCAGAACTACCCACTTCAGATGATTTTAGTCGATTTTTAAAAGAAAGGTGTGAATTGTTAGAAACGGTATATAACAACAAATACGAAACTCCATCTCCAATCTTACTGAAGAACAAAACTCAAAAATTAGATTTTCAAAATTCTAAAGCACATTTGTCAACTGCTGCAAAGAATTGTTTATTTTGTAACGGTGATCATGGATTATTTCATTGTGAAAAGTTTTTAAATTTAACACCGCTTACAAGAATCAAAGAAGTGAAACGTTTACACTTATGTTTGAATTGTTTGAAAGGCAATCATATGAGTAGTGTGTGCACTGCAGGAAAATGTAAAAAATGCAGTCAAAATCATAATACGTTACTTCACATAAATAAAAAGATTAGTGTCTCAGAAAATAATAATGAAAACTCAATTCCAACTCAGGTAACTTCAGCCAATTTAGTTTCTAATAAGACAGTTCAGACTCTTTTAGGTACGATTCTTATCAATGTCCATGATAAATTTGGCAACCAACATATTTGTAGAGCATTATTGGACACAGGTTCACAATCTAATTTTGTCACATATGACTTATGTAATAAATTACATTTAACAATGTCTCAAGCTAATGTATCAATTACTGGTATAAATCATGTTAAATCAGATATTAAACATAAAATACATATTAAAATAAATTCAAACCAAAATGCATTTAATAAAATGATAACATGTCTAGTGTTACCAGATATTACTGGTAATTTGCCATCAATTTCATTTGATGTTTCTAATCTTAACATACCTGCAAATATCCAATTAGCAGACCCTACTTTTAATAAAACAAATAAAATAGACATGCTATTAGGTGCTTCTGTATTTTATGAATTATTGTGTGTTGGACAAATAAGTTTAGGGAAAAATAATCCAATATTACAAAAAACGTTATTTGGCTGGATAGTTTCTGGTCCGATATCATTACCACAATCCACAATTCGATGTAACATTTCTAAAATACCAAATATTGATATTGATTTACAAAATCAAATTGCAAAATTTTGGGAATTGGAGAATGAATGTAATATACCAATTAATAATTATTCACATGAACAACAAAAATGTGAAGATGATTTTATAAAAAATACAACTAGAAATTTTGACGGCAGATTTATTGTTAAAATGCCAATTAAAGAATTAAATACTTTAGGAGATTCGAGAGAAATAGCACTTAAACGTTTTTATGCAATTGAAAAGAAACTGAATAAAAACGCATATTTAAAAAATCAGTATGTTCAATTTATGAAAGAATATCAAATGTTAAATCATATGACTAAAATTAATGAAACCCAATTAAAAGATCAATTATGTTATTATTTTCCTCATCATGCTGTTATTCGTAATGATAGTTTAACAACAAAACTACGCGTCGTATTTGATGGCTCCTGTAAAAGTAAATCAGGCGTTTCTTTAAATGATCTTCAGCTAATTGGTCCATCAGTTCAAGATGATTTGTTTTCAATACTTATAAGATTTCGTAAACATGCAATTGTAATCACAGCAGATGTAACAAAAATGTATCGTCAGATACTTATACATGAATCACAACGAAATTTGCAACTTATTTTGTGGCGTGAAAGTTTATCAGAATCACTAGAATGTTTTCAGTTAAATACAGTCACGTATGGAACAGCTTCTGCACCGTATTTAGCTACTAGATGTTTGCGTCAGTTGTCATTAGATAATGAAATTAATTCCCCAAAGGCGAGTTCAATAATCAAACACGATTTTTACGTTGACGATTTGTTAACTGGCGGTAATACAATTGATGAAGTACTTAAAATACATAAAGACGTGGTAGAAATTCTTAAATCAGCTCAATTTGAATTACGCAAGTGGACTTCTAATAGCAAATCAGTTTTAGAAGTAATTAGTTCAGAGTGCGAGGCGGTAAATATAGTTTTTCATGTTTGTGATAAATCAGTACAAAAAACGTTAGGAATTTTGTGGAATTCTGAGCAAGATACATTTCAGTATTCAGTCGCGATGAAAGATAATCAAGTTGTGACAAAAAGAACAATATTGTCTAATATCGCACAAATTTACGATCCGTTAGGTTTAATAGGTCCAATTACAGTAGTCGCCAAAATAATTATGCAAAAATTATGGAAGTTGAAAACTTCATGGGACGAATCTGTACAAGGTTCAATTTACACAGAGTGGGTTCATTTCAGATCGCAATTAGGGTTAATAAATGAAATCAAAATACCGAGACATATCACATGTTCAAATCCAGTCAAATTCGAATTCCATGGATTTTGCGATGCATCGGAATCCGCTTACGGTGCATGTATTTATCTTAGAACAATAAATGCAGTGAATGAAGTAAACGTAAAATTAGTATGTGCGAAATCGAGAGTAGCTCCGCTTAAAAATACAACATTACCAAGACTAGAACTATGTGGCGTAGTTCTACTTTCTCGTTTAGCAAAAAGGGTACGAGAATCAATTCAACTTGAAATTTATGATCAATATTATTGGTGTGATTCTACAATTGTCCTTCATTGGATAAATGCACCATCAAATCATTGGAAAACATTTGTAGCAAATAGGGTATCTGAAATTCAGAATTTGACTGAAATCATCCAATGGAGACATGTTAATTCCTCTAAAAACCCAGCTGATTTAATTTCCAGAGGAATAACTGCTGAAAAATTAATAAGCACAACATTGTGGTGGTTTGGGCCAAATTTTCTAATGAAAGATATTAATAAATGGCCTCAGTGGAATGTTTCCAATGAGAAAAATATATATGACTTTGAATTACGATCTGAATACAAGGTTCTTAATGCAGTAATCAATGAATTTTATTTGTTTACAAAATATTCATCTTTGTTAAAATTGCAAAGAGTTGTAGCTTATTGTTATCGATTTATATCAAATGCAAGGAAACACAGTAGTGAACGGGAATCAGGATTACTAAAAACAAAGGAATTGCAGAATGCGCTTTTTTTATTAGTAAAAATAGCACAACAGGAATCATTTAAGCAGGAAATACATGATATAAAAATTAATTCAATTGTTAATGCAAAGAGTTCTTTATTAAGATTAAATCCGTTTATCGACGAATTTGGGTTAATAAGAGTAGGTGGAAGATTGCAAAATTCAAATTACAAATATCAAAAGAAACATCCTGTTTTATTACCTTCAAAACACACACTTACAAAATTAATTCTGAGACATGAACATGTCAAGTTATTGCATTGTGGGCCTCAAGCTTTGTTAAGTTCTATTCGAGAAACATTTTGGCCAATTTCTGGTAGAACATTAATTCGAAAAATAATACACGATTGTATAATTTGTTTTAGAACCTGTCCAAAAGATTATCATCCAAAAATGGGTAATTTGCCAAAAACTCGTATCACACAAGCACATCCATTTTATAATTGTGGTTTAGATTATGCTGGTCCATTCTTAATTAAAGACAAGAAATCCCGCGGATTTAAAATTTTAAAGTCATATATTTGCTTATTCATTTGTTTCTCTACTAGAGCTATTCATTTGGAATTAGTTTCTGATCTCTCAGCAGAAACATTTATTGCAGCTTTACGTAGATTTTGCTCTCGACGAGGTAAACCTCTTAACCTTTATTCTGATAATGCAACTAATTTCAGCAAAGCAAATTCTGATCTGAAAGAATTATTTTTATTTCTAAAAAATGTAGAAATTAAAAATAAAATTGAATCAACTTTAATCAATGATGGCATTCAATGGCATTTTATACCACCAAACTCACCTCATTTCGGTGGTTTCTGGGAGGCTGGCATAAAAAGTGTCAAACGACATTTAATGCGAATTCTTAGAGACGCGTCATTAATATTTGAAGAGTTTTATACTGTGTTAACTCAAATAGAGGCAGTCTTGAATTCAAGACCGTTGTGTCCGATGTCTTCAGACCCAAATGATCTCAACTCACTAACTCCTGCACATTTCTTAATCGGGAAGTCATTAACATCAGTTCCTGATCCAGATATGACCCATACAGCTGAAAATCAATTATCAAGATTTCAACGAGTTCAGCAATTGGTTCAACACTTCTGGACGAGATGGTCCAAAGAATATCTTTCAGAACTACAACAGCGCACCAAATGGCATCAAGATCCAGAGCATCACTTAAGCCCAGGGAAATTGGTTGTTATCAAGGAGGACAACCAACCTCCACTCAACTGGAAGCTAGGCAGAATTATTCAACTTCATCCTGGCAAAGATGACATAACGCGTGTAGTGTCAATTCAAACTTCTTCAAGTATTATCAAACGTGCAGTAACTAAAATTTGTGTTCTTCCAATTAACTAATTGTAATTTTATATTCATTTAAATATCTACTTCATAATTATTCTTATTGTTCGGCTATAACCTCGCAAGGCGGGCGGCATGTTCAAGCATTTGTATAAGCCTGTCACTATAATTGTCACTGTTATTATAATTGTCACTGTCATTATAATTGTCACTGTCATTATAACTGTCACTGTCACTATGACTGTCACTTATCATATATTTTTATGTTGTTATGTATCATCAGTTGTTTTATATTATAAGAACATTGTTATGACGTTGCTATAAACAATCAGAAAAAAAAAAAATAAAACCGACATAAAGGTAAAAATTAAGTGTTTCAATTCCACATCAGTGGTTTACAATAAAACAGGAGTAGAATAACGCGAAAATAGCGATGGTGTTTTGAAAATCACGTGTATTACGGATAATGAATCCAAGCATACGAATAGAAGCGTTATATATATTGGCAAAGTGATTATGGAAGGACAAGTTGGGATCGAAAGTAACTCCCAGATCTTTAATCATGTAACACCGGGTTAAAATGGAGCCGCCTATGGAATAATTGTAGGATATGGGAGCTGTTTTTCTGGTGTAAGACATGGAATTACACTTGTTTAGGTTTAAGGATAGTTTATTGGAGCTGCACCATTCAGATAATCGGTCAAGATCATCCTGAAGGATATCACAATCAGAGATAGAGGAAATAGTTTTAAAAATTTTTAGATCGTCAGCAAATAAAAGATGGTCACAATTTAAAATATCGGTTATGTCATTAATAAATAAAAGAAATAAAAGAGGTCCAAGATTTGAACCCTGGGGAATTCCCGACGTAGCCAAATAGGGAGAAGATTTGTGTCCTAAAAATTGAACAAAAACAGAGCGATTAGTCAAGTAAGAAGAGATTAGGGAAATAAGAGGTGAAGATAATGAAAAAGAGTGTAGCTTATTGATTAAAATATTGTGATCAATACGATCAAATGCCTTAGCAAAGTCGGTATAGATACAATCAACTTGACCCTTCTCATTAAGGACAGATGAAACAATATGCGTAAAATAAGACAAATTGCTAACCGTAGATCTCTTTTCCATAAATCCATGCTGGGAATCTGAGATTAAGTTTTTAATTTTTGAATATATAGACGAATATATAATACTTTCAAAAATTTTGCTAAAATTAGAAAGAACAGCAATGGGACGATAATTATCAATATTGGAAATATTTCCTGATTTATAAATAGGGGTAATACGGGTAGATTTCCACATATCAGAGAAGGTATTTGTAGCAATTGCCAAGTTGAAAATATGGGAAAGTGCAATAGAAAAGGGATATGTACAGTCCTTAATTATTAGGCTGGGGATAAGATCGGGACCACATGAGAGGTTAGACTTTAATTTTTTAATAGATGAATTGATATCATCAATAGAAATATTGGTCAAAGCAATAACATTGAGATTAGGAGCTTGGATTGGTGTGGGAGGACTGTTTGAAGGGAGAGAGTAGACGGAATGAAAATAAGAAGCAAATGCATTTGCTATATCACCTGGGCATGAAAATTCAATATTATTATTATGTGTCATAACATTAGGTAAGGCTGAAGTCTTCCTCTTACAATTAATAAAATGCCAGAATTTATTCGGGTTATCCTTAATAGCGGATTCACAATTTGACACATAATTAGCGTAGGCTACTTTAATGTCCGCTTTTAATTTGGAGCGAAGAGTTTTAAATGTGTTAGTGTAATGTTTATTGTTTTTACATTTAATAGATAATTTTCTATTATTATTTAATTTAATGGTAGCTCTGATATTGGCAGTAAACCATGGTGGATGCTGGTTCTTATAGGACTGTTTCCTTGGAATGCACTGATCAAAAAAAGAATAAAGCGTGTCATACAGAAAGGTGCAAGCAGAGTTGACGTCAGTAAAATTTTTCAGTACATTCCAATCAAACTGTCCTATAAGAGCATAAAGTTTTTTGAAATCAGTTTTTTTTAAATTGTAAGCATAGCTGTTGGTATTTTTTATAAATTTGGTAGAACTACGGTTGGCTGACAACGTAACATTTAAAGCGGGATGATGTTCGTATTCAGTGTCGAATATCAAATCAGACGAGCGTGTAACTGAACAAGATGCGTTACATACTACCAGATCAAGCAGCCTGTCATGTGAGTTGCGAACATTATTAAATTGTGTGGCATTGAAGAAAGCAAGCAGAATTTCAAACCTGTTAACTCTAGGGGAATTATGTTCAGCTGTAAGTTCAGGTATATTAAAATCCCCTAAGATGATAAAATTATTGTTTTGCAAAAATGGCAGTGTCTCGAAAAAATCGTAGATGCAATTGAAATTACTATTAGATAAAGATGGAGGAATATAAACAACAAAAATGTAAAGAGGACAATTGCTAAAAACGATTTGAGCACAAACAATATCCACGTTGACAGGTAGTATAGTCGAATAATTAGTCAGATCAACGCTAAAAGATGTGAAGCCATTGTTTATCATTAACAGGACTCCGCCACCGCGACTCATTTGACAGGCGTTAAAATTACGGTCAGTGCGATAAATATTATAAGTATTATCACATAGTTCAGCATTATAAACAGAATTATTCAACCATGTTTCAGATAAAGCAATGATGTCGTAGTTAAGTATCTGACTAAGTGAAAAAAGTGCATTAATTTTGTTATTTAAACTTTGAACATTCTGATAGTAACAAGTGAGTTTGCTAGAATTACATTTACTTAGATTGCTATTCTGTGATTGCTATTTACCCAATATGCTAGTTTTAAACTTCTTGAGATTGTCAGCAAAGACATGAATCCCAAACATTGTGATAGGTGTTGAAGTCTGTTTTATGAACTTCGTTATGATGAACACAATTGATGCATTTGGATTCGGAAGAAGTGCAGTCTTTGATGCGGTGATCGCCAGCACATTGGGGGCAGGAAACTGGCTTGGAACATTGTTTGGCGAAATGATGAAACCCGCAGCAGTTGTAACAGCGCCGTAGCTCAATTGCATCGTAGATAGCACAGTAATCGTATCCAACAAATAGTTTCTCAGCTTCGAATATTTTGTTGTAAGTAGTTCTGTCAACTTGGAGTAATGCCTGGTATACATTGTTTTTCTTCTTCAGTGGACTAATATCAAGAATCTCGCATTTGGATTTTTCATTAAAGGATGATTTGTTTTGATTGATCAAGTAGTTCATTAACTGTTCTTTGGATATCTTTTCTGTGATTCCGACTACTCTGATTCGTGGATTAAGAATTGGTAACTGTTTAACTTCATATTTGTCGGACAGATTTGAATTAATCAGATTCGTTAAATTTTCAGGACCCTCATCATTATTGCAAGTTATTATTAAGCCACCATTGCTTGCTTTTTTGACATCACTAAGCGAGATCTTGCTAGCAATAGGATCGACAATTTTTAATATTTCAGACTTTGGTAGAAGAGGTTGTTTGAGACGAATTTTTTGGCTTGATTAACACTGGCGGATCAGATCTACGTACGACACTGGAAAATGTTCTTTGGAGTTCAGGTTGACGAGATGATGGGGTATTTTTATTATAAAATTCTGCGAGTTTGGAATCAATTGAATTTTGCAATTCGATTTTGACAGTAGACATGGTAGAATTAATAAGATTAGTGATATCATCTTTTAATGTGTCAAAAGATTTATTTAGAGTGATGAAGTCTGATTGGGTTGCGACTTTAGAAAAGTTTGAGTTAATATTATTAATGACTGATTCCACATTGATGACTTTAGAATTGTCAACTACTTCACAGTTTATTCTGCAGGAGGGACACCAATAAAAAAGATTTCTAGATTTATCAAGTAGCTTAAATTCTTCTTCGGTAAAATTAGCACAAGTGGCATGATACAACTTTTTGCAGGAACCCTCACAACCGACTTGTGTATCTCTTGATTTGAACTTAAGTTTATACTTTGCACAGTCAGTCATTGTTAAATTGTAAAATAAAAATCATTAGAATAATAAGTTAAAATTTGAATTAAAATAATACATAAGACAATATGTTAAAATTTGAATTAAAATAATAAATATTTAGTAAAAAATGGAGTAATTATTTGAGTTAAGATTTAAAATATTAGTTTAAAAAAAATAAATTAGTTAATTTTTAAAATTAAAAGTCATTGACAGTTAGTATATTAAAAACAGATGATGACACTTAATTAAATTAGTAAAGTACTGGTTTAAGTTTGTTTAATGCATCAAGTTAAGATATGTTTTAAGTCACATGTAGTAAAAATAGGTCAAAAATGGTAAAAACGTTGATGAATCACAAATGAGTACAAATTCGACAAACAACAGCAATACGGTGCAATCAGCAAAAACAAGATGAACAATTTGATGCCAGGCACAAATATTAAAGATCACAAACACAGCGTAGAAAACTCAAGAAACACAGAGCAAAACAATATACGACTTCACTACTATATAACAAAGTAGATAATATGACAGTTTAAATACTTGAAAACGGTGTTTTGTATGCTTTGCATGATTAAAACAGCATTTTTATTTTGCTTTCACCAACATTAGCTATTATACACGACAGAAACATGAATATGACAGTTTAAATACTTGAAAAAAGCATTTTGTATGTTTTTGCAAGCTGAAAACAGATATTTTATCTTGATTTTGCAAACATAAGCCATTACACACGACATATACATGAATATGACAGTTTAAATACTTGAAAACAGCATTTTGTATGTTTTTGCAAGCTGAAAACAGCTATTTTATCTTTATTTTGCAAACATAAGCCATTACACGACATATACATGAATATGACAGTTTAAATACTTGAAAACGGTGTTTTGTATGCTTTTGATTGCTTAAAACAGCATTTTTATCTTGCTTTCACCAACATTAGCTATTATACACGACAGAAACATGAATATGTCACTTTAAATACTTGAAAACAGCATTTTGTATGTTTTTGCAAGCTGAAAACAGCTATTTTATCTTGATTTTGCAAACATAAGCCATTACACGACATATACATGAATATGACACTTTAAATACTTAAAACGGTGTTTAGTATACTTTTGCATGCATAAAACAGCATTTTTATCTTGCTTTCACCAACATTAGCTATTATACACGACATGTACATGAATATGACAGTTTAAATACTTGAAAACGGTGTTTTGTATGCTTTTGCATGCTTAAAACAGCATTTTTATCTTGCTTTCACGAACATTAGCTATAATACACAACATATACACGAATATGACAGTTTAAATACTTGAAAACGGTGTTTTGTATGCTTTTGCATGCTTAAAAAAGCATTTTAATCTTGCTTTCACCAACATTAGCTATTAAACACGACAGAAACATGAATATGACAGTTTAAATACTTGAAAACAGCATTTTGTATGTTTTTGCAAGCTGAAAACAGCTATTTTATCTTGATTTTGCAAACATAAACCATTACACACGACATATAAATGAATATGACAGTTTAAATACTTGAGAACGGTGTTTTGTATGCTTTTGCATGCTTAAAACAGCATTTTTATCTTGCTTTCACCAACATTAGCTATTATACACGACAGAAACATGAATATGACAGTTTAAATACTTGAAAACAGCATTTTGTATGTTTTAGCAAGTTGAAAACAGCTATTTTATTATGATTTTGCAAACATAAGCCATTACACACGACATTTACATAAATATGACAGTTTAAATACTTGAAAACGGTGTTTTGTATGCTTTTGCATGCTTAAAACAGCATTTTTATCTTGCTTTCACAAACATTAGCTATTATACACGACAGAAACATGAATATGACAGTTTACATACTTGAAAACGGTGTTTTGTATGTTTTTGCAAGCTAAAAACAGCTATTTTATCTTGATTTTGCAAAGATAAGCCATTACACACGACATGTACATGAATATGACAGTTTAAATACTTGAAAACGGTGTTTTGTATGCTTTTGCATGCTTAAAACAGCATTTTTATCTTGCTTTCACCAACATTAGCTATTATACACGACAGAAACATGAATATGACAGTTCAAATACTTGAAAACGGTATTTTGTATGCTTTTGATTGCTTAAAACAGCATTTTTATCTTGCTTTCACCAACATTAGCTATTATACACGACAGAAACATGAATACGACAGTTTAAATACTTGAAAACAGCATTTTGTATGTTTTTGCAAGCTGAAAACAGATATTTTATCTTGATTTTTCAAACATAAGCCATTACACACGACATATACTTGAATATGAAAGTTTAAATACTTGAAACCGGTGTTTAGTATACTTTTGCATGCTTAAAACAGCATTTTTATCTTGCTTTCACCAACATTAGTTATTATACACGACATGTACATGAATATGACAGTTTAAATACTTGAAAACGGTGTTTTGTATGCATTTGCATGCTTAAAACAGCATTCTTATCTTGCTTTCACCAACATTAGCTATTTTACACGACAGAAACATGAATATGACAGTTTAAATACTTAAAAACAGCATTTTGTATGTTTTTGCAAGCTGAAAACAGCTATTTTATCTTGATTTTGCAAACATAAGCCATTACACACGACATATACATGAATATGACAGTTTAAATACTTGAGAACGGTGTTTTGTATGCTTTTGCATGCTTAAAACAGCATTTTTATCTTGCTTTCACCAACATTAGCTATTATACACGACACAAACATGAATATTACAGTTCAAATACTTGAAAACAGCATTTTGTATGTTTTTGCAAGCTGAATACAGCTATTTTATCTTGATTTTGCAAACATAAGCCATTACACACGACATGTACATAAATATGACAGTTTAAATACTTGAAAACGGTGTTTTGTATGCTTTTGCAAGCTTAAAACAGCATTTTTATCTTGCTTTCACAAACATTAGCTATTATACACGACAGAAACATGAATATGACAGTTTACATACTTGAAAACGGTGTTTTGTATGCTTTTGCATGCTTAAAACAGCATTTTTATCTTGCTTTCACCAACATTAGCTGTTATACACGACAGAAACATGAATATGACAGTTTAAATACTTGAAAACAGCTTTTGTATGTTTTTGCAAGCTAAAAACAGCTATTTTATCTTGATTTTGCAAAGATAAGCCATTACACACGACATGTACATGAATATGACAGTTTAAATACTTGAAAACGGTGTTTTGTATGCTTTTGCATGCTTAAAACAGCATTTTTATCTTGCTTCCACCAACATTAGCTATTATACACGACAGAAACATGAATATGACAGTTCAACTACTTGAAAACGTTATTTTGTATGCTTTTGATTGCTTAAAACAGCATTTTTATCTTGCTTTCACCAACATTAGCTATTATACACGACAGAAACATAAATATGACAGTTTAAATACTTGAAAACAGCATTTTGTATGTTTTTGCAAGCTGAAAACAGCTATTTTATCTTGATTTTGCAAACATAAGCCATTACACACGACATGTACATAAATATGACAGTTTAAATACTTGAAAACGGTGTTTTGTAGGCTTTTGCAAGCTTAAAACAGCATTTTTATCTTGCTTTCACAAACTTCAGCTATTATACACGACAGAAACATGAATATGACAGTTTACATACTTGAAAACGGTGTTTTGTATGCTTTTGCATGCTTAAAACAGCATTTTTATCTTGCTTTCACCAACATTAGCTGTTATACACGACAGAAACATGAATATGACAGTTTAAATACTTGAAAACAGCTTTTGTATGTTTTTGCAAGCTAAAAACAGCTATTTTATCTTGATTTTGCAAAGATAAGCCATTACACACGACATGTACATGAATATGACAGTTTAAATACTTGAAAACGGTGTTTTGTATGCTTTTGCATGCTTAAAACAGCATTTTTATCTTGCTTTCACCAACATTAGCTATTATACACGACAGAAACATGAATATGACAGTTCAACTACTTGAAAACGTTATTTTGTATGCTTTTGATTGCTTAAAACAGCATTTTTATCTTGCTTTCACCAACATTAGCTATTATACACGACAGAAACATAAATATGACAGTTTAAATACTTGAAAACAGCATTTTGTATGTTTTTGCAAGCTGAAAACAGCTATTTTATCTTGATTTTGCAAACATAAGCCATTACACACGACATGTACATGAATATGACAGTTTAAATACTTGAAAACGGTGTTTTGTATGCTTTTGATTGCTTAAAACGGCATTTTTATCTTGCTTTCACCAACATTAGCTATTATACACGACAGAAACATGAATATGACAGTTTAAATACTTAAAAACAGCATTTTGTATGTTTTTGCAAGTTGAAAACAGCTATATTATCTTTATTTTGCAAACATAAGCCATTACACGACATATACATGAATATGACAGTTTAAATACTTGAAACCGGTGTTTAGTATGCTTTTGCATGCTTAAAACAGCATTTTTATCTTGCTTTCACCAACATTAGCTATTATACACGACATGTACATGAATATGACAGTTTAAATACTTGAAAACGGTGTTTTGTATGCTTTTGCATTCTTAAAACAGCATTTTCATCTTGCTTTCACCAATATTAGCTATTATACACGACAGAAACATGAATATGACAGTTTAAATACTTGAAAACAGCATTTTGTATGTTTTTGCAAGCTGAAAACAGCTATTTTATCTTGATTTTGCAAACATAAGCCATTACACACGACATATACATGAATATGACAGTTTAAATAATCGAAAACGGTGTTTTGTATGCTTTTGCATGCTTAAAACAGCATTTTTATCTTGCTTTCACCAACATTAGCTATTATACACGACAGAAACATGAATATGACAGTTCAAATACTTGAAAACAGCATTTTTTATGTTTTTGCAAGCTGAATACAGCTATTTTATCTTGATTTTGCAAACATAAGCCATTACACACCACATATACATGAATTTGACAGTTTACATACTTGAAAACGGTGTTTTGTATGCTTTTGTATGCTTAAAACACTATTTTTATCTTGCTTTCACCAACATTAGCTATTATACACGACAGAAACATGAATATGACAGTTTAAATACTTGAAAACGGTGTTTTGTATGCTTTTTCATGGTTAAAACAGCATTTTTATCTTGCTTTCACCAACATTAGCTATTATACACGACATGTACATGAATATGACAGTTTAAATACTTGAGAACGGTGTTTTGTATGCTTTTGCATGCTTAAAACAGCATTTTTATCTTGCTTTCACCAACATTAGCTATTATACACGACAGAAACATGAATATGACAGTTTAAATACTTGAAAACAGCATTTTGTATGTTTTTGCAAGCTGAAAACAGCTATTTTATCTTGATTTTTCAAACATAAGCCATGACACACGACATATACATGAATATGAAAGTTTAAATACTTGAGAACGGTGTTTAGTATACTTTTGCATGCTTAAAACAGCATTTTTATTTTGCTTTCACCAACATTAGCTATTATACACGACATGTACATGAATATGACAGTTTAAATACTTGAAAACGGTGTTTTGTATGCATTTGCATGCTTAAAACAGCATTCTTATCTTGCTTTCACCACCATTAGCTATTTTCCACGACAGAAACATGAATATGACAGTTTAAATACTTAAAAACAGCATTTTGTATGATTTTGCAAGCTGAAAACAGCTATATTATCTTTATTTTGCAAACATAAGCCATTACACGACATATACATTAATATGACAGTTTAAATACTTGAAAACGGTGTTTTGTATGCTTTTGTATGCTTAAAACACTATTTTTATCTTGCTTTCACCAACATTAGCTATTATGCACGACAGAAACATGAATATGACAGTTTAAATACTTGAAAACGGTGTTTTGTATGCTTTTGCATGGTTAAAACAGCATTTTTATCTTGCTTTCACCAACATTAGCTATTATACACGAAAGAAACATGAATATGACAGTTTAAATACTTGAAAACAGCATTTTGAATGTTTTTGCAAGTTGAAAACAGCTATTTTATCTTGATTTTGCAAACATAAGCCATTACACACGACATGTACATAAATATGACAGTTTAAATACTTGAAAACGGTGTTTTGTATGCTTTTGCATGCTTAAAACAGCATTTTTATCTTGCTTTCACAAACATTAGCTATTATACACGACAGAAACATGAATATGACAGTTTACATACTTGAAAACGGTGTTTTGTATGTTTTTGCAAGCTAAAAACAGCTATTTTATCTTGATTTTGCAAAGATAAGCCATTACACACGACAGGTACATGAATATGACAGTTTAAATACTTGAAAACGGTGTTTTGTATGCTTTTGCATGCTTAAAACAGCATTTTTATCTTGCTTTCACCAACATTAGCTATTATACACGACAGAAACATGAATATGACAGTTCAAATACTTGAAAACGGTATTTTGTATGCTTTGATTGCTTAAAACAGCATTTTTATCTTTGCTTTCACCAACATTAGCTATTATACACGACAGAACATGAATATGACAGTTTAAATACTTGAAAACAGCATTTTGTATGTTTTTGCAAGCTGAAAACAGCTATTTTATCTTGATTTTTCAAACATAAGCCATTACACACGACATATACATGAATATGAAAGTTTAAATACTGAAACCGGTGTTTAGTATACTTTTGCATGCTTAAAACAGCATTTTTATCTTGCTTTCACCAACATTAGCTATTATACACGACATGTACATGAATATGACAGTTTAAATACTTGGAAAACGGTGTTTTGTATGCATTTGCATGCTTAAAACAGCATTCTTATCTTGCTTTCACCAACATTAGCTATTTTACACGACAGAAACATGAATATGACAGTTCAAATATTTGAAACAGCATTTTGTATGTTTTTGCAAGCTGAATACAGCTATTTTATCTTGATTTTGCAAACATAAGCCATTACACACGACATGTACATAAATATGACAGTTTAAATACTTGAAAACGGGTTGTTTTGTATGCTTTTGCAAGCTTAAAACAGCATTTTTATCTTGCTTTCACAAACATTAGCTATTATACACGACAGAAACATGAATATGACAGTTTACATACTTGAAAACGGTGTTTTGTATGCTTTTGCATGCTTAAAACAGCATTTTTATCTTGCTTTCACCAACATTAGCTATTATACACGACAGAAACATGAATATGACTGTTTAAATACTTGAAAACAGCTTTTGTATGTTTTGCAAGCTAAAAACAGGCTATTTTATCTTGATTTTGCAAAGATAAGCCATTACACACGACATGTACATGAATATGACAGTTTAAATATTTGAAAACGGTGTTTTGTATGCTTTTGCATGCTTAAAACAGCATTTTTATCTTGCTTTCACCAACAATAGCTATTATACACGACAGAAACATGAATATGACAGTTCAACTACTTGGAAAACGTTATTTTGTATGCTTTTGATTGCTTAAAAACAGCATTTTTTATCTTGCTTTCACCAACATTAGCTATTATACACGACAGAAACATAAATATGACAGTTTAAATACTTGAAAACAGCATTTTGTATGGTTTTTGCAAGCTGAAAACAGCTATTTTATTTTGATTTTGCAAACATAAGCCATTACACACGACATGTACATGAATATGACAGTTTAAATACTTGAAAACGGTGTTTTGTATGCTTTTGATTGCTTAAAACGGCATTTTTATCTTGCTTTCACCAACATTAGCTATTATACACGACAGAAACATGAATATGATAGTTTAAATACTTAAAAACAGCATTTTGTATGTTTTTGCAAGTTGAAAACAGCTATATTATCTTTATTTTGCAAACATAAGCCATTACACGACATATACATGAATATGACAGTTTAAATAATCGAAAACGGTGTTTTGTATGCTTTTGCATGCTTAAAACAGCATTTTTATCTTGCTTTCACCAACATTAGCTATTATACACGACAGAAACATGAATATGACAGTTTAAATACTTGAAAACAGCATTTTTTATGTTTTTGCAAGCTGAATACAGCTATTTTATCTTGATTTTGCAAACATAAGCCATTACACACCACATATACATGAATATGACAGTTTACATACTTGAAAACGGTGTTTTGTATGCTTTTGTATGCTTAAAACACTATTTTTATCTTGCTTTCACCAACATGAGCTATTATACACGACAGAAACATGAATATGACAGTTTAAATACTTGAAAACGGTGTTTTGTATGCTTTTTCATGGTTAAAACAGCATTTTTATCTTGCTTTCACAAACATTAGCTATTATACACGACAGAAACATGAATATGACAGTTTACATACTTGAAAACGGTGTTTTGTATGCTTTTGCATGCTTAAAACAGCATTTTTATCTTGCTTTCATCAACATTAGCTGTTATACACGACAGAAACATGAATATGACAGTTTAAATACTTGAAAACAGTATTTTGTATGTTTTTGCAAGCTTAAAACTGCTATTTTATCTTGATTTTGCAAACATAAGCCATTATACACGACATGTACATGAATATGACAGTTTATATACTTGAAAACGGTGTTTTGTATGATTTTGATTGCTCAAAACAACATTTTTATCTTGCTTTTACCAACATTAGCTATTATACACGACAGAAACATGAATATGTCACTTTAAATACTTGAAAACAGCATTTTGTATGTTTTTGCAAGCTGAAAACAGCTATTTTATCTTGATTTTTCAAACATAAGCCATTACACACGACATAAACATGAATATGAAAGTTTAAATACTTGAAAACGGTGTTTTGTATGCTTTTGCATGCTTAAAAAAGCATTTTTATCTTGCTTTCACCAACATTAGCTATTATACACGACAGAAACATGAATATGACAGTTTAAATACTTGAAAACAGCATATTGTATGTTTTTGCAAGCTGAAAACAGCTATTTTATCTTGATTTTGCAAAGATAAGCCATTACACACGACATGTACATGAATATGACAGTTTAAATACTTGAAAACGGTGTTTTGTATGCTTTTGCATGCTTAAAACAGCATTTTTATCTTGCTTTCACCAACATTAGCTATTATACACGACAGAAACATGAATATGACAGTTCAACTACTTAAAAACGGTATTTTGTATGCTTTTGATTGCTTAAAACAGCATTTTTATCTTGCTTTCACCAACATTAGTTATTATACACGACAGAAACATAAATATGACAGTTTAAATACTTGAAAACAGCATTTTGTATGTTTTTGCAAGCTGAAAACAGCTATTTTATCTTGATTTTGCAAACATAAGCCATTACACACGACATGTACATAAATATGACAGTTTAAATACTTGAAAACGATGTTTTGTATGCTTTTGATTGCTTAAAACGGCATTTTTATCTTGCTTTCACCAACATTAGCTACTATACACGACAGAAACATGAATATGACAGTTTAAATACTTAAAAACAGCATTTTGTATGATTTTGCAAGCTGAAAACAGCTATATTATCTTTATTTTGCAAACATAAGCCATTACACGACATATACATGAATATGACAGTTTAAATACTTGGAACCGGTGTTTAGTATGCTTTTTCATGGTTAAAACAGCATTTTTATCTTGCTTTCACAAACATTAGCTATTATACACGACAGAAACATGAATATGACAGTTTAAATACTTGAAAACAGTATTTTGTATGTTTTTGCAAGCTGAAAACAGCTATTTTATCTTGCTTTCACAAACATTAGCTATTATACACGACAGAAACATGAATATGACAGTTTACATACTTGAAAACGGTGTTTTGTATGTTTTTGCAAGCTAAAAACAGCTATTTTATCTTGATTTTGCAAAGATAAGCCATTACACACGACATGTACATGAATATGACAGTTTAAATTCTTGAAAACGGTGTTTTGTATGCTTTTGCATGCTTAAAACAGCATTTTTATCTTGCTTTCACCAACATTAGCTATTATACACGACAGAAACATGAATATGACAGTTCAAATACTTGAAAACGGTATTTTGTATGCTTTTGATTGCTTAAAACAGCATTTTTATCTTGCTTTCACCAACATTAGCTATTATACACGACAGAAATATGAATATGACAGTTTAAATACTTGAAAACAGCATTTTGTATGTTTTTGCAAGCTGAAAACAGCTATTTTATTTTGATTTTTCAAACATAAGCCATTACACACGACATATACATGAATATGAAAGTTTAAATACTTGAAACCGGTGTTTAGTATACTTTTGCATGCTTAAAACAGCATTTTTATCTTGCTTTCACCAACATTAGCTATTATACACGACATGTACATGAATATGACAGTTTAAATACTTGAAAACGGTGTTTTGTATGCTTTTGCATTCTTAAAACAGCATTTTTATCTTGCTTTCACCAACATTAGCTATTATACACGACAGAAACATGAATATGACAGTTTAAATACTTGAAAACAGCATTTTGTATGTTTTTGCAAGCTGAAAACAGCTATTTTATCTTGATTTTGCAAACATAAGCCATTACACACGACATATACATGAATATGACAGTTTAAATAATCGAAAACGGTGTTTTGTATGCTTTTGCATGCTTAAAACAGCATTTTTATCTTGCTTTCACCAACATTAGCTATTATACACGACAGAAACATGAATATGACAACTTGAAAACAGCATTTTTTATGTTTTTGCAAGCTGAATACAGCTATTTTATCTTGATTTTTTCAAACATAAGCCATTACATACGACATATACATGAATATGAAAGTTTAAATACTTGAAAACGGTGTTTTGTATGCTTTTGCATGCTTAAAAAAGCATTTTTATCTTGCTTTCACCAACATTAGCTATTATACACGACAGAAACATGAATATGACAGTTTAAATACTTGAAAACAGCATATTGTATGTTTTTGCAAGCTGAAAACAGCTATTTTATCTTGATTTTGCAAAGATAAGCCATTACACACGACATGTACATGAATATGACAGTTTAAATACTTGAAAACGGTGTTTTGTATGCTTTTGCATGCTTAAAACAGCATTTTTATCTTGCTTTCACCAACATTAGCTTTTATACACGACAGAAACATGAATATGACAGTTCAACTACTTGAAAACGGTATTTTGTATGCTTTTGATTGCTTAAAACAGCATTTTTATCTTGCTTTCACCAACATTAGCTATTATACACGACAGAAACATAAATATGACAGTTTAAATACTTGAAAACAGCATTTTGTATGTTTTTGCAAGCTGAAAACAGCTATTTTATCTTGATTTTGCAAACATAAGCCATTACACACGACATCTACATGAATATGACAGTTTAAATACTTGAAAACGATGTTTTGTATGCTTTTGATTGCTTAAAACGGCATTTTTATCTTGCTTTCACCAACATTAGCTATTATACACGACAGAAACATGAATATGACAGTTTAAATACTTAAAAACAGCATTTTGTATGATTTTGCAAGCTGAAAACAGCTATATTATCTTTATTTTGCAAACATAAGCCATTACACGACATATACATGAATATGACAGTTTAAATACTTGAAACCGGTGTTTAGTATGCTTTTTCATGGTTAAAACAGCATTTTTATCTTGCTTTCACAAACATTAGCTATTATACACGACAGAAACATGAATATGACAGTTTAAATACTTGAAAACAGTATTTTGTATGTTTTTGCAAGCTGAAAACAGCTATTTTATCTTGCTTTCACAAACATTATCTATTATACACGACAGAAACATGAATATGACAGTTTACATACTTGAAAACGGTGTTTTGTATGTTTTTGCAAGCTAAAAACAGCTATTTTATCTTGATTTTGCAAAGATAAGCCATTACACACGACATGTACATGAATATGACAGTTTAAATTCTTGAAAACGGTGTTTTGTATGCTTTTGCATGCTTAAAACAGCATTTTTATCTTGCTTTCACCAACATTAGCTATTATACACGACAGAAACATGAATATGACAGTTCAAATACTTGAAAACGGTATTTTGTATGCTTTTGATTGCTTAAAACAGCATTTTTATCTTGCTTTCACCAACATTAGCTATTATACACGACAGAAACATGAATATGACAGTTTAAATACTTGAAAACAGCATTTTGTATGTTTTTCCAAGCTGAAAACAGCTATTTTATCTTGATTTTTCAAACATAAGCCATTACACACGACATATACATAAATATGAAAGTTTAAATACTTGAAACCGGTGTTTAGTATACTTTTGCATGCTTAAAACAGCATTTTTATCTTGCTTTCACCAACATTAGCTATTATACACGACATGTACATGAATATGACAGTTTAAATACTTGAAAACGGTGTTTTGTATGCTTTTGCATTCTTAAAACAGCATTTTTATCTTGCTTCCACCAACATTAGCTATTATACACGACAGAAACATGAATATGACAGTTTAAATACTTGAAAACAGCATTTTGTATGTTTTTGCAAGCTGAAAACAGCTATTTTATCTTGATTTTGCAAACATAAGCCATTACACACGACATATACATGAATATGACAGTTTAAATAATCGAAAACGGTGTTTTGTATGCTTTTGCATGCTTAAAACAGCATTTTTATCTTGCTTTCACCAACATTAGCTATTATACACGACAGAAACATGAATATGACAGTTCAAATACTTGAAAACAGCATTTTTTATGTTTTTGCAAGCTGAATACAGCTATTTTATCTTGATTTTGCAAACATAAGCCATTACACACCACATATACATGAATATGACAGTTTACATACTTGAAAACGGTGTTTTGTATGCTTTTGTATGCTTAAAACACTATTTTTATCTTGCTTTCACCAACATTGGCTATTATACACGACAGAAACATGAATATGACAGTTTAAATACTTGAAAACGGTGTTTTGTATGCTTTTTCATGGTTAAAACAGCATTTTTATCTTGCTTTCACAAACATTAGCTATTATACACGACAGAAACATGAATATGACAGTTTACATACTTGAAAACGGTGTTTTGTATGCTTTTGAATGCTTAAAACAGCATTTTTATCTTGCTTTCACCAACATTAGCTGTTATACACGACAGAAACATGAATATGACAGTTTAAATACTTGAAAACAGTATTTTGTATGTTTTTGCAAGCTTAAAACTGCTATTTTATCTTGATTTTGCAAACATAAGCCATTATACACGACATGTACATGAATATGACAGTTTATATACTTGAAAACGGTGTTTTGTATGCTTTTGATTGCTCAAAACAGCATTTTTATTTTGCTTTTACCAACATTAGCTATTATACACGACAGAAACATGAATATGTCACTTTAAATACTTGAAAACAGCATTTTGTATGTTTTTGCAAGCTGAAAACAACTATTTTATCTTGATTTTTCAAACATAAGCCATTACACACGACATATACATGAATATGAAAGTTTAAATACTTGAAAACGGTGTTTTGTATGCTTTTGCATGGTTAAAAAAGCATTTTTATCTTGCTTTCACCAACATTAGCTATTATACACGACAGAAACATGAATATGACAGTTTAAATACTTGAAAACAGCATATTGTATGTTTTTGCAAGCTGAAAACAGCTATTTTATCTTGATTTTGCAAAGATAAGCCATTACACACGACATGTACATGAATATGACAGTTTAAATACTTGAAAACGGTGTTTTGTATGCTTTTGCATGCTTAAAACAGCATTTTTAACTTGCTTTAACCAACATTAGCTATTATACATGACAGAAACATGAATATGAAAGTTTAAATACTTGAAAACAGCTTTTGTATGTTTTTGCAAGCTAAAAACAGCATTTTTATCTTGCTTTCACAAACATTAGCTATTATACACGACAGAAACATGAATATGACAGTTTACATACTTGAAAACGGTGTTTTGTATGCTTTTGCGTGCTTAAAACAGCATTTTTATCTTGCTTTCACCAACATTAGCTGTTATACACGACAGAAACATGAATATGACAGTTCAACTACTTGAAAACGTTATTTTGTATGTTTTTGCAAGCTTAAAACTGCTATTTTATCTTGATTTTGCAAACATAAGCCATTATACACGACATGTACATGAATATGACAGTTTATATACTTGAAAACGGTGTTTTGTATGCTTTTGATTGCTCAAAACAGCATTTTTATCTTGCTTTTACCAACATTAGCTATTATACACGACAGAAACATGAATATGTCACTTTAAATACTTGAAAACAGCATTTTGTATGTTTTTGCAAGCTGAAATCAACTATTTTATCTTGATTTTTCAAACATAAGCCATTACACACGACATATACATGAATATGAAAGTTTAAATACTTGAAAACGGTGTTTTTGTATGCTTTTGCATGCTTAAAAAAGCATTTTTATCTTGCTTTCACCAACATTAGCTATTATACACGACAGAAACATGAATATGACAGATTAAATACTTGAAAACAGCATATTGTATGTTTTTGCAAGCTGAAAACAGCTATTTTATCTTGATTTTGCAAAGATAAGCCATTACACACGACATGTACATGAATATGACAGTTTAAATACTTGAAAACGGTGTTTTTGTATGCTTTTGCATGCTTAAAACAGCATTTTTATCTTGCTTTCACCAACATTAGCTATTATACACGACAGAAACATGAATATGACAGTTCAACTACTTTGAAAACGGTATTTTGTATGCTTTTGATTGCTTAAAACAGCATTTTTATCTTGCTTTCACAAACATTAGCTATTATACACGACAGAAACATAAATATGACAGTTTAAATACTTGAAAACAGCATTTGTATGTTTTTGCAAGCTGAAAACAGCTATTTTATCTTGATTTTGCAAACATAAGCCATTACACGCGACATGTACATGAATATGACAGTTTAAATACTTGAAAACGGTGTTTTGTATGCTTTTGATTGCTTAAAATGGCATTTTTATCTTGCTTTCACCAACGTTAGCTATTATACACGACAGAAACATGATATGACAGTGTAAATACTTAAAAACAGCATTTTGTATGTTTTTTGCAAGCTGAAAACAGCTATATTATCTTTATTTTGCAAACATAAGCCATTACACGACATATACATGAATATGACAGTTTTAAATACTTGAAACCGGTGTTTAGTATGCTTTTTCATGCTTAAAACAGCATTTTTATCTTGCTTTCACCAACATTAGCTATTATACACGACATGTACATGAATATGACAGTTTAAATACTTGAAAACGGTGTTTTGTATGCTTTTGCATTCTTAAAACAGCATTTTTATCTTGCTTTCACCAACATTAGCTATTATACACGACAGAAACATGAATATGACAGTTCAACTACTTGAAAACGGTATTTTGTATGCTTTTGATTGCTTAAAACAGCATTTTTATCTTGCTTTCACAAACATTAGCTATTATACATGACAGAAACATAAATATGACAGTTTAAATACTTGAAAACAGCATTTTGTATGTTTTTGCAAGCTGAAAACAGCTATTTTATCTTGATTTTGCAAACATAAGCCATTACACACGACATGTACATGAATATGACAGTTTAAATACTTGAAAACGGTGTTTTGTATGCTTTTGATTGCTTAAAACGGCATTTTTATCTTGCTTTCACCAACATTAGCTATTATACATGACAGAAACATGAATATGACAGTGTAAATACTTAAAAACAGCATTTTGTATGTTTTTGCAAGCTGAAAACAGCTATATTATCTTTATTTTGCAAACATAAGCCATTACACGACATATACATGAATATGACAGTTTAAATACTTGAAACCGGTGTTTAGTATGCTTTTTCATGCTTAAAACAGCATTTTTATCTTGCTTTCACCAACATTAGCTATTATACACGACATGTACATGAATATGACAGTTTAAATACTTGAAAACGGTGTTTTGTATGCTTTTGCATTCTTAAAACAGCATTTTTATCTTGCTTTCACCAACATTAGCTATTATACACGACAGAAACATGAATATGACAGTTTAGATACTTGAAAACAGCATTTTGTATGTTTTTGAAAGCTGAAAACAGCTATTTTATCTTGATTTTGCAAACATAAGCCATTACACACGACATATACATGAATATGACAGTTTAAATACTCGAAAACGGTGTTTTGTATGCTTTTGCATGCTTAAAACTGCATTTTTATATTGCTTTCACCAACATTAGCTATTATACACGACAGAAAACATGAATATGACAGTTCAAATACTTGAAAACAGCATTTTTTATGTTTTTGCAAGCTGAATACAGCTATTTTATCTTGATTTGCAAACATAAGCCATTACACACGACATATACATGAATATGACAGTTTAAATACTTGAAAACGGTGTTTTGTATGCTTTTGTATGCTTAAAACACTATTTTTATCTTGCTTTCACCAACATTAGCTATTATACACGACAGAAACATGAATATGACAGTTTAAATACTTGAAAACGGTGTTTTGTATGCTTTTTCATGGTTAAAACAGCATTTTTATCTTGCTTTCACCAACATTAGCTATTATACATGACAGAAACATGAATATGACAGTTCAAATACTTGAAAACAGCATTTTGTATGTTTTTGCAAGCTGAAAACAGCTATTTTACCTTGATTTTGCAAACATAAGCCATTACACACGACATGTACATGAATATGACAGTATAAATACTTGAAAACGGTGTTTTGTATGCTTCTGTATGCTTAAAACAGCATTTTTATCTTGCTTTCACCAACATAGCTATTATACACGACAGAAACATGAATATGACAATTTAAATGCTTGAAAACGGTGTTTTGTATGCTTTTGCATGCTTAAAACAGCATTTTTATCTTGCTTTCAACAACATTAGCTATGATACACGACAGAAACATGAATATGACAGTTCAAATACTTGAAAACAGCATTTTGTATGTTTTTGCAAGCTGAAAACAGCTATTTTACCTTGATTTTGCAAACATAAGCCATTACACACGACATGTACATGAATATGACAGTATAAATACTTGAAAACGGTGTTTTGTATGCTTTTGTATGCTTAAAACAGCATTTTTATCTTGCTTTCACCAACATTAGCTATTATACACGACAGAAACATGAATATGACAATTTAAATACTTGAAAACGGTGTTTTGTATGCTTTTGCATGCTTGAAACAGCATTTTTATCTTGCTTTCACCAACATTAGCTATTATACACGACAGAAACATGAATATGACAGTTTAAATACTTGAAAACAGCATTTTGAATGTTTTTGCAAGCTGAAAACAGCTATTTTATCTTGATTTTGCAAACATAAGCCATTACACACGACATGTACATAAATATGACAGTTTAAATACTTGAAAACGGTGTTTTGTATGCTTTTCCATGCTTAAAACAGCATTTTTATTTTGCTTTAACCAACATTAGCTATTATACATGATAGAAACATGAATATGACAGTTTAAATACTTGAAAACAGCTTTTGTATGTTTTTGCAAGCTAAAAACAGCATTTTTATCTTGCTTTCACAAACATTAGCTATTATACACGACAGAAACATGAATATGACAGTTTACATACATGAAAACGGTGTTTTGTATGCTTTTGCATGCTTAAAACAGCATTTTTATCTTGCTTTCACCAACATTAGCTGTTATACACGACAGAAACATGAATATGACAGTTTAAATACTTGAAAACAGTATTTTGTATGTTTTTGCAAGCTTAAAACTGCTATTTTATCTTGATTTTGCAAACATAAGCCATTATACACGACATGTACATGAATATGACAGTATAAATACTTGAAAACGGTGTTTTGTATGCTTTTGCATGCTTAAAAAAGCATTTTTATCTTGCTTTCACCAACATTAGCTATTATACACGACAGAAACATGAATATGACAGTTTAAATACTTGAAAACAGCATATTGTATGTTTTTGCAAGCTGAAAACAGCTATTTTATCTTGATTTTGCAAACATAAGCCATTACACACGACATGTACATGAATATGACAGTTTAAATACTTGAAAACGGTGTTTTGTATGCTTTTGCATGTTTAAAACAGCATTTTTATCTTGCTTTCAACAACATTAGCTATTATACACGACAGAAACATGAATATGACAGTTTAAATACTTGAAAACAGCATTTTGTATGTTTTTGCAAGCTGAAAACAGCTATTTTATCTTGATTTTGCAAACATAAGCCATTACACACGACATACACATGAATATGACAGTTTAAATACTTAAAAACGGTGTTTTGTATGCTTTTGATGGCTTCAAACGGCATTTTTATCTTGCTTTCACCAACATTAGCTATTATACATGACAGAAACATGAATATGACAGTTTAGATACTTAAAAACAGCATTTTGTATGTTTTTGCAAGATGAAAACAGCTATTTTATCTTTATTTTGCAAAAATAAGCCATTACACGATATATACATGAATATGACAGTTTAAATACTTGAAAACGGTGTTTTGTATGCTTTTGCATGTTTAAAACAGCATTTTTATCTTGCTTTCAACAACATTAGCTATTATACATGACAGAAACATGAATATGACAGTTTAAATACTTGAAAACAGCTTTTGTATGTTTTTGCAAGCTAAAAACAGCTATTTTATATTGATTTTGCAAAGATAAGCCATTACACACGACATGTACATGAATATGACAGTTTAAATACTTGAAAACGGTGTTTTGTATGCTTTTGCATGCTTAAAACAGCATTTTTATCTTGCTTTCACAAACATTAGCTGTTATACACGACAGAAACATGAATATGACAGTTTAAATACTTGAAAACAGTATTTTGTATGTTTTTGCAAGTTTAAAACTGCTATTTTATCTTGATTTTGCAAACATAAGCCATTACACACAACATGTACATGAATATGACAGTTTAAATACTTGAAAACGGTGTTTTGTATGCTTTTGATTGCTCAAAACAGTATTTTTAACTTGCTTTTACCAACATTAGCTATTATACACGACATAAACATGAACATGACAGTTTAAATACTTGAAAACGGTGTTTTGTATGCTTTTGCATTGTTAAAACAGCATTTTTATTTTGCTTTTACCAACATTAGCTATTATACACGACAGAAACATGAATATGACAATTAAAATACTTGAAAACAGCATTTTGTATGTTTTTGCAAGCTGAAAACAGCTATTTTATCTTGCTTTTGCAAACATAAGCCATTACACGACATATACATGAATATGACAGTTTAAATACTTGAAACCGGTGTTTAGTATGCTTTTGCATGCTTAAAACAGCATTTTTATCTTGCTTTCACCAACATTAGCTATTATACACAACATGTACATGAATATGACAGTTTAAATACTTGAAAACGGTGTTTTGTATGCTTTTGCATGCTTAAAACAGCATTTTTAACTTGCTTTCACCAACATTAGCTATTATACATGACAGAAACATGAATATGACAGTTTAAATACTTGAAAACAGCATTTTGTATGTTTTTGCAAACTGAAAACAGCTATTTTATCTTCATTTTGCAAACATAAGCCATTACACACGACATATACATGAATATGACAGTTTAAATACTCGAAAACGGTGTTTTGTATGCTTTTGCATGCTTAAAACAGCATTTTTATCTTGCTTTCACCAACATTAGCTATTATACACGACAGAAACATGAATATGACAGTTCAAATACTTGAAAACAGCATTTTGTATGTTTTTGCAAGCTGAAAACAGCTATTTCACCTTGATTTTGCAAACATAAGCCATTACACACGACATGTACATGAATATGACAGTTTAAATACTTGAAAACGGTGTTTTGTATGCTTTTGTATGCTTAAAACAGCATTTTTATCTTGCTTTCACCAACATTAGCTATTATACACGACAGAAACATGAATATGACAATTTAAATACTTGAAAACAGCTTTTGTATGTTTTTGCAAGCTTAAAACTGCTATTTTATCTTGATTTTGCAAACATAAGCCATTACACACGACATGTACATGAATATGACAGTTTAAATACTTGAAAACGGTGTTTTTTATGCTTTTGATTGCTCAAAACAGCATTTTTATCTTGCTTTTACCAACATTAGCTATTATACACGAAAGAAACATGAATATGTCACTTTAAATACTTGAAAACAGCATTTTGTATGTTTTTGCAAGCTGAAAACAGCTATTTTATCTTGATTTTTCAAACATAAGCCATTACACACGACATATACATGAATATGAAAGTTTAAATACTTGAAAACGGTGTTTTGTATGCTTTTGCATTGTTAAAACAGCATTTTTATCTTGCTTTCAACAACATTAGCTATTATACACGACAGAAACATGAATATGACAGTTTAAATACTTGAAAACAGCATTTTGTATGTTTTTGCAAGCTGAAAACAGCTATTTTATCTTGATTTTGCAAACATAAGCCATTACACACGACATACACATGAATATGACAGTTTAAATACTTGAAAACGGTGTTTTGTATGCTTTTGATGGCTTCAAACGGCATTTTTATCTTGCTTTCACCAACATTAGCTATTATACACGACAGAAACATGAATATGACAGTTTAGATACTTAAAAACAGCATTTTGTATGTTTTTGCAAGATGAAAACAGCTATTTTATCTTTATTTTGCAAAAATAAGCCATTACACGATATATACATGAATATGACAGTTTAAATACTTGAAAACGGTGTTTTGTATGCTTTTGCATGTTTAAAACAGCATTTTTATCTTGCTTTCAACAACATTAGCTATTATACATGACAGAAACATGAATATGACAGTTTAAATACTTGAAAACAGCTTTTGTATGTTTTTGCAAGCTAAAAACAGCTATTTTATATTGATTTTGCAAAGATAAGCCATTACACACGACATGTACATGAATATGACAGTTTAAATACTTGAAAACGGTGTTTTGTATGCTTTTGCATGCTTAAAACAGCATTTTTATCTTGCTTTCACAAACATTAGCTGTTATACACGACAGAAACATGAATATGACAGTTTAAATACTTGAAAACAGTATTTTGTATGTTTTTGCAAGTTTAAAACTGCTATTTTATCTTGATTTTGCAAACATAAGCCATTACACACAACATGTACATGAATATGACAGTTTAAATACTTGAAAACGGTGTTTTGTATGCTTTTGATTGCTCAAAACAGTATTTTTAACTTGCTTTTACCAACATTAGCTATTATACACGACATAAACATGAACATGACAGTTTAAATACTTGAAAACGGTGTTTTGTATGCTTTTGCATTGTTTAAACACAGCATTTTTATTTTGCTTTTACCAACATTAGCTATTATACACGACAGAAACATGAATATGACAATTTAAATACTTGAAAACAGCATTTTGTATGTTTTTGCAAGCTGAAAACAGCTATTTTATCTTGCTTTTGCAAACATAAGCCATTACACGACATATACATGAATATGACAGTTTAAATACTTGAAACCGGTGTTTAGTATGCTTTTGCATGCTTAAAACAGCATTTTTATCTTGCTTTCACCAACATTAGCTATTATACACGACAGAAACATGAATATGACAGTTCAAATTCTTGAAAACAGCATTTTGTATGTTTTTGCAAGCTGAAAACAGCTATTTTATCTTGATTTTCAAACATAAGCCATTACACACGACATATACATGAATATGAAAGTTTAAATACTTGAAAACGGTGTTTTGTTTTGCTTTTGCATGTTTAAAAAAGCATTATTATCTTGCTTTCACCAACATTAGCTATTACACACGACAGAAACATGAACATGACAGTTTAAATACTTGAAAACAGCATATTGTATGTTTTTGCAAGCTGAAAACAGCTATTTTATCTTGATTTTGCAAACATAAGCCATTACACACGACATATACATGAATATGACAGTTTAAATACTTGAAAACGGTGTTTTGTATGCTTTTGCATGCTTAAAACAGCATTTTTATCTTGCTTTCAACAACATTAGCTATGATACACGACAGAAACATGAATATGACAGTTTAAATACTTGAAAACAGCATTTTGTATGTTTTTGCAAGCTGAAAACAGCTATTTTATCTTGATTTTGCAAACATAAGCCATTACACACGACATATACATGAATATGACAGTTTAAATACTTGAAAACGGTGTTTTGTATGCTTTTGATTGCTTAAAACGGCATTTTTATCTTGCTTTCACCAACATTAGCTATAATACACGACAGAAACATGAATATGACAGTTTAAATACTTAAAAACAGCATTTTGTATGTTTTTGCAAGCTGAAAACAGCTATTTTATCTTTATTTTGCAAACATAAGCCATTACACGACATATACATGAATATGACAGTTTAAGTACTTGAAACCGGTGTATAGTATGCGTTTGCATGCTTAAAAGAGCATTTTTATCTTGCTTTCACCAACATTAGCTATTATACACGACATGTACATGAATATGACAGTTTAAATACTTGAAAACGGTGTTTTGTATGCTTTTGCATGCTTAAAACAGCATTTTTATCTTGCTTTCACAAACATTAGCTATTATACACGACAGAAACATGAATATGACAGTTTACATACTTGAAAACGGTGTTTTGTATGCTTTTGCATGCTTAAAACAGCATTTTTATCTTGCTTTCACCAACATTAGCTGTTATACACGACAGAAACATGAATATGACAGTTTAAATACTTAAAAACAGTATTTTGTATGTTTTTTGCACAGCTTAAAACTGCTATTTTATCTTGATTTTTTATCTTGCTTTTACCAACATTAGCTATTATACACGACAGAAACATGAATATGTCACTTTAAATACTTGAAAACAGCATTTTGTATGTTTTGCAAGCTGAGAAAACAGCTATTTTATCTTGATTTTTCAAAACATAAGCCATTACACACGACATATACATGAATATGAAAGTTTAAATACTTGAAAACGGTGTTTTGTATGCTTTTGCATTGTTAAAACAGCATTTTTATTTTGCTTTTACCAACATTAGCTATTATACACGACAGAAACATGAATATGACAATTTAAATACTTGAAAACAGCATTTTGTATGTTTTTGCAAGCTGAAAACAGCTATTTTATCTTGCTTTTGCAAACATAAGCCATTACACACGACATGTACATGAATATGACAGTTTAAATACTTGAAAACGGTGTTTTGTATGCTTTTGCATGCTTAAAACAGCATTTTTATCTTGCTTTTACCAACATTAGCTATTATACACGACATAAACATGAACATGACAGTTTGAATACTTGAAAATGGTGTTTTGTATGCTTTTGCATGGTTAAAACCGCATTTTTATCTTGCTTTCACCAACATTAGCTATTATACACGACAGAAACATGAATATGACAGTTTAAATACTTGAAAACAGCATTTTGAATGTTTTTTGCAAGCTGAAAACAGCTATTTTATCTTGATTTTGCAAACATAAGCCATTGCACACGACATGTACATGAATATGACAGTTTAAATACTTGAAAACGGTGTTTTGTATGCTTTTGATTGCTCAATACAGCATTTTTTCATGATTTTACAAACATTAGCTATTATACACGACAGAAACATGAACATGACAGTT
>CAWWDY010000712.1:0-27000 GCA_963942605.1 Poecilus cupreus | reverse complement strand
GCTGAAAACAGCTATTTTATCTTGATTTTGCAAATATAAGCCATTACACACGACATATACAAGAATATGACAGTTTAAATACTTGCAAACGGTGTTTTGTATGCTTTTGCATGCTTAAAACAGCATTTTTATCTTGCTTTCACCAACATTAGCTATTATATACGACAAAAACATGAATAGGACAGTTTAAATACTTGAAAACAACATTTTGTATGTTTTTGCAAGCAGAAAACAGCTATTTTATCTTGATTTTGCAAACATAAACCATTACACACGATATATACATGAATATGACAGTTTGAATACTTGAAAACGGTGTTTTGTATGCTTTTGCATGCTTAAAACAGCATTTTTATCTTGCATCACCAACATTAGCTATTATACACGACAGAAACATGAATATGACAGTTTAAATACTTGAAAATGGTGTTTTGTATGCTTTTGCATGCTTAAAACAGCATTTTTATATTGCTTTCACCAACATTAGCTATTATAAACGACAGAAACATGAATATGGCAGTTTAAATACTTGAAAACAGCATTTTGTATGTTTTTGCAAGCTGAAAGCAGCTATTTTATCTTGATTTTGCAAACATAAGCCATTACACACGACATATACATGAATATGACAGTTTAAATACTTGTAAACGGTGTTTTGTATGCTTTTGCATGCTTAAAACAGCATTTTTATCTTGCTTTTACATTAGCTATTATATACGACAGAAACATGAATAGGACAGTTTAAATACTTGAAAACAGAATTTTGTATGTCTTTGCAAGCTGAAAACAGCTATTTTATCTTGATTTTGCAAACATAAGCCATTACACACGACATATGCATGAATATGAAAGTTTAAATACTTGAAAATGGTGTTTTGTATGCTTCTTAATGCTAAAAACAGCATTTTTATCTTGCTTTCACGAACATTAGCTATTATACACGACAGAAACATGAATATGACAGTTTAAATACTTGAAAACAGCATTTTGTATGTTTTTGCAAGCTGAAAACAGCTATTTTATCTTGATTTTGCAAACATAAGCCATTACACACGACATATACATGAATATGACAGTTTAAATACTTGAAAACGGTGTTTTGTATGCTTTTGCATGTTTAAAACAGCATTTTTATCTTGCATTCACAAACATTAGCTATTATACACTACAGAAACATGAATATGACAGTTTAAATACTTGAAATCGGTGTTTTGTATGCTTTTGCATGCTTAAAACAGCATTTTTATCTTGCTTTCACCAACATTAGCTATTATACACTACAGAAACATGAATATGACAGTTTATATACTTGAAAACAGCATATTGTATGTTTTTGCAAGCTGAAAACAGCTATTTTATCTTGATTTTGCAAACATAAGCCATTACACACGACATATACATTAATATGACAGTTTAAATACTTGAAAACGGTGTTTTGATTGCTTTTGCATGCTTAAAACAGCATTTTTATCTTGCTTTCACCAACATTAGCTATTATACATGACAGAAACATGAATATGGCAGTTTAAATACTTGAAAACAGCATTTTGTATGTTTTTGCAAGCTGAAAACAGCTATTTTAACTTGATTTTGCAAACATAAGCCATTACACACGACATATGCATGAATATGACAGTTTAAATACTTAAAAACGGTGTTTTGTATGCTTTTGCTAGCTTAAAACAGCATTTTTATCCTGCTTTCACCAACATTAGCTATTATACACGACAGAAACATGAATATGACAATTTAAATACTTGAAAACAGCATTTTGTATGTTTTTGCAAGCTGGAAACAGCTATTTTATCTTGATTTTGCAAACATAAGCCATTACACACGACATATGCATGAATATGAAAGTTTAAATACTTGAAAATGGTGTTTTGTATGCTTCTTAATGCTAAAAACAGCATTTTTATCTTGCTTTCACGAACATTAGCTATTATACACGACAGAAACATGAATATGACAGTTTAAATACTTGAAAACAGCATTTTGTATGTTTTTGCAAGCTGAAAACAGCTATTTTATCTTGATTTTGCAAACATAAGCCATTACACACGACATATACATGAATATGACAGTTTAAATACTTGAAAACGGTGTTTTGTATGCTTTTGCATGTTTAAAACAGCATTTTTATCTTGCATTCACTAACATTAGCTATTATACACTACAGAAACATGAATATGACAGTTGAAATACTTGAAATCGGTGTTTTGTATGCTTTTGCATGCTTAAAACAGCATTTTTATCTTGCTTTCACCAACATTAGCTATTATACACTACAGAAACATGAATATGACAGTTTAAATACTTGAAAACAGCATATTGTATGTTTTTGCAAGCTGAAAACAGCTATTTTATCTTGATTTTGCAAACATAAGCCATTACACACGACATATACATTAATATGACAGTTTAAATACTTGAAAACGGTGTTTTGATTGCTTTTGCATGCTTAAAACAGCATTTTTATCTTGCTTTCACCAACATTAGCTATTATACATGACAGAAACATGAATATGGCAGTTTAAATACTTGAAAACAGCATTTTGTATGTTTTTTCAAGCTGAAAACAGCTATTTTAACTTGATTTTGCAAACATAAGCCATTACACACGACATATGCATGAATATGACAGTTTAAATACTTAAAAACGGTGTTTTGTATGCTTTTGCTAGCTTAAAACAGCATTTTTATCCTGCTTTCACCAACATTAGCTATTATACACGACAGAAACATGAATATGACAATTTAAATACTTGAAAAAAGCATTTTGTATGTTTTTGCAAGCTGGAAACAGCTATTTTATCTTGAATTTGCAAACATAAGCCATAACACACGACATATACATGAATATGACAGTTTAAATACTTGAAAACGGTGTTTTGTATGCTTTTGCATGTTTAAAACAGCATTTTTATCTTGCATTCACTAACATTAGCTATTATACACTACAGAAACATGAATATGACAGTTTAAATACTTGAAAACAGCATTTTGTATGTTTTTGCAAGCTGAAAACAGCTATTTTATCTTGATTTTGCAAACATAAGCCATTACACACGACATATACATGAATATGACAGTTTAAATACTTGAAAACGGTGTTTTGATTGCTTTTGCATGCTTAAAACAGCATTTTTATCTTGCTTTCACCAAAATTAGCTATTATACATGACAGAAACATGAATATGACAGTTTAAATACTTGAAAACAGCATTTTGTATGTTTTTGCAGGCTGAAAACAGCTATTTTATCTTGATTTTGCAAACATAAGCCATTACACACGACATATACATGAATATGACAGTTTAAATACGTAAAAAAGGTGTTTTGTATGCTTTTGCATGCTTAAAACAGCATTTTTATCTTGCTTTCACCGACATTAGCTATTATAAACGACAGAAACATGAATACGACAGTTTAAATACATAAAAACAGCATTTTGTATGTTTTTGAAAGCTGAAAACAGCTATTTTATCTTGATTTTGCAAACATAAGCCATTACACACGACATATACATGAATATGACAGTTTAAATACTTGAAAACGGTGTTTTGATTGCTTTTGCATTCTTAAAACAGCATTTTTATCTTGCTTTCACCAACATTAGCTATTATACATGACAGAAACATGAATATGGCAGTTTAAATACTTGAAAACAGAATTTTGTATGTTTTTGCAAACTGAAAACAGCTATTTTAACTTGATTTTGCAAAAAAAAAGCCATTACACACGACATATGCATGAATATGACAGTTTAAATACTTGAAAACGGTGTTTTGTATGCTTTTGCTAGCTTAAAACAACATTTTTATCCTGCTTTCACCAACATTAGCTATTATACACGACAGAAACATGAATATGACAATTTAAATACTTGAAAACAGCATTTTGTATGTTTTTGCAAGCTGGAAACAGCTATTTTATCTTGAATTAGCAAACATAAGCCATTACACACGACATATACATGAATATGACAGTTTAAATACTTGAAAACGGTGTTTTGTATGCTTTTGCATGTTTAAAACAGCATTTTTATCTTGCATTCACTAACATTAGCTATTATACACTACAGAAACATGAATATGACAGTTTAAATACTTGAAAACAGCATTTTGTATGTTTTTGCAAGCTGAAAACAGCTATTTTATCTTGATTTTGCAAACATAAGCCATTACAAACGACATATACATGAATATGACAGTTTAAATACTTGAAAACGGTGTTTTGTATGCTTTTGCATGCTTAAAACAGCATTTTTATCTTGCTTTTACCAACATTAGCTATTATACACGACAGAAACATGAATATGACAGTTTAAATACTTGAAAACAGCATTTTGTATGTTTTTGCAAGCTTTTTTATCTTGCATTCACTAACATTAGCAATTATACATGACAGAAACATGAATATGACAGTTTAAATACGTGGAAAAGGTGTTTTGTATGCTTTTGCATGCTTAAAACAGCATTTTTATCTTGCTTTCACCAACATTAGCTATTATAAACGACAGAAACATGAATATGGCAGTTTAAATACTTGAAAACAGCATTTTGTATGTTTTTGCAAGCTAAAAACAGCTATTTTAACTTGATTTTGCAAACATAAGCCATTACACACGACATATACATGAATATGACAGTTTAAATACTTGAAAACGGTGTTTTGTATGCTTTTGCATGTTTAAAACAGCATTTTTATCTTGCATTCACTAACATTAGCTATTATACACTACAGAAACATGAATATGACAGTTTAAATACTTGAAAACAGCATTTTGTATGTTTTTGCAAGCTGAAAACAGCTATTTTATCTTGATTTTGCAAACATAAGCCATTACACACGACATATACATGAATATGACAGTTTAAATACTTGAAAACGGTGTTTTGATTGCTTTTGCATGCTTAAAACAGCATTTTTATCTTGCTTTCACCAAAATTAGCTATTATACATGACAGAAACATGAATATGACAGTTTAAATACTTGAAAACAGCATTTTGTATGTTTTTGCAGGCTGAAAACAGCTATTTTATCTTGATTTTGCAAACATAAGCCATTACACACGACATATACATGAATATGACAGTTTAAATACGTAAAAAAGGTGTTTTGTATGCTTTTGCATGCTTAAAACAGCATTTTTATCTTGCTTTCACCGACATTAGCTATTATAAACGACAGAAACATGAATACGACAGTTTAAATACATAAAAACAGCATTTTGTATGTTTTTGAAAGCTGAAAACAGCTATTTTATCTTGATTTTGCAAACATAAGCCATTACACACGACATATACATGAATATGACAGTTTAAATACTTGAAAACGGTGTTTTGATTGCTTTTGCATTCTTAAAACAGCATTTTTATCTTGCTTTCACCAACATTAGCTATTATACATGACAGAAACATGAATATGGCAGTTTAAATACTTGAAAACAGAATTTTGTATGTTTTTGCAAACTGAAAACAGCTATTTTAACTTGATTTTGCAAAAAAAAAGCCATTACACACGACATATGCATGAATATGACAGTTTAAATACTTGAAAACGGTGTTTTGTATGCTTTTGCTAGCTTAAAACAACATTTTTATCCTGCTTTCACCAACATTAGCTATTATACACGACAGAAACATGAATATGACAATTTAAATACTTGAAAACAGCATTTTGTATGTTTTTGCAAGCTGGAAACAGCTATTTTATCTTGAATTAGCAAACATAAGCCATTACACACGACATATACATGAATATGACAGTTTAAATACTTGAAAACGGTGTTTTGTATGCTTTTGCATGTTTAAAACAGCATTTTTATCTTGCATTCACTAACATTAGCTATTATACACTACAGAAACATGAATATGACAGTTTAAATACTTGAAAACAGCATTTTGTATGTTTTTGCAAGCTGAAAACAGCTATTTTATCTTGATTTTGCAAACATAAGCCATTACAAACGACATATACATGAATATGACAGTTTAAATACTTGAAAACGGTGTTTTGTATGCTTTTGCATGCTTAAAACAGCATTTTTATCTTGCTTTTACCAACATTAGCTATTATACACGACAGAAACATGAATATGACAGTTTAAATACTTGAAAACAGCATTTTGTATGTTTTTGCAAGCTTTTTTATCTTGCATTCACTAACATTAGCAATTATACATGACAGAAACATGAATATGACAGTTTAAATACGTGGAAAAGGTGTTTTGTATGCTTTTGCATGCTTAAAACAGCATTTTTATCTTGCTTTCACCAACATTAGCTATTATAAACGACAGAAACATGAATATGGCAGTTTAAATACTTGAAAACAGCATTTTGTATGTTTTTGCAAGCTAAAAACAGCTATTTTAACTTGATTTTGCAAACATAAGCCATTACACACGACATATACATGAATATGACAGTTTAAATACTTGAAAACGGTGTTTTGTATGCTTTTGCATGTTTAAAACAGCATTTTTATCTTGCTTTCACCAACATTAGCTATTATACATGACAGAAACATGAATATGGCAGTTTAAATACTTGAAAACAGCATTTTGTATGTTTTTTCAAGCTGAAAACAGCTATTTTAACTTGATTTTGCAAACATAAGCCATTACACACGACATATGCATGAATATGACAGTTTAAATACTTAAAAACGGTGTTTTGTATGCTTTTGCTAGCTTAAAACAGCATTTTTATCCTGCTTTCACCAACATTAGCTATTATACACGACAGAAACATGAATATGACAATTTAAATACTTGAAAAAAGCATTTTGTATGTTTTTGCAAGCTGGAAACAGCTATTTTATCTTGAATTTGCAAACATAAGCCATAACACACGACATATACATGAATATGACAGTTTAAATACTTGAAAACGGTGTTTTGTATGCTTTTGCATGTTTAAAACAGCATTTTTATCTTGCATTCACTAACATTAGCTATTATACACTACAGAAACATGAATATGACAGTTTAAATACTTGAAAACAGCATTTTGTATGTTTTTGCAAGCTGAAAACAGCTATTTTATCTTGATTTTGCAAACATAAGCCATTACACACGACATATACATGAATATGACAGTTTAAATACTTGCAAACGGTGTTTTGTATGCTTTTGCATGCTTAAAACAGCATTTTTATCTTGCTTTCACCAACATTAGCTATTATATACGACAAAAACATGAATAGGACAGTTTAAATACTTGAAAACAACATTTTGTATGTTTTTGCAAGCTGAAAACAGCTATTTTATCTTGATTTTGCAAACATAAACCATTACACACGATATATACATGAATATGACAGTTTAAATACTTGAAAACGGTGTTTTGTATGCTTTTGCATGCTTAAAACAGCATTTTTATCTTGCATCACCAACATTAGCTATTATACACGACAGAAACATGAATATGACAGTTTAAATACTTGAAAATGGTGTTTTGTATGCTTTTGCATGCTTAAAACAGCATTTTTATATTGCTTTCACCAACATTAGCTATTATAAACGACAGAAACATGAATATGGCAGTTTAAATACTTGAAAACAGCATTTTGTATGTTTTTGCAAGCTGAAAGCAGCTATTTTATCTTGATTTTGCAAACATAAGCCATTACACACGACATATACATGAATATGACAGTTTAAATACTTGTAAACGGTGTTTTGTATGCTTTTGCATGCTTAAAACAGCATTTTTATCTTGCTTTTACATTAGCTATTATATACGACAGAAACATGAATAGGACAGTTTAAATACTTGAAAACAGAATTTTGTATGTCTTTGCAAGCTGAAAACAGCTATTTTATCTTGATTTTGCAAACATAAGCCATTACACACGACATATGCATGAATATGAAAGTTTAAATACTTGAAAATGGTGTTTTGTATGCTTCTTAATGCTAAAAACAGCATTTTTATCTTGCTTTCACGAACATTAGCTATTATACACGACAGAAACATGAATATGACAGTTTAAATACTTGAAAACAGCATTTTGTATGTTTTTTCAAGCAGAAAACAGCTATTTCATCTTGATTTTGCGAACATAAGCCATTACACACGACATATACATGAATATGACAGTTTAAATACTTGAAAACGATGTTTTGTATGCTTTTGCATGCTTAAAACAGCATTTTTATCTTGCTTTCACCAACATTAGCTATTATACACGACAGAAACATGAATATGACAATTTAAATACTTGAAAACAGCATTTTGTATGTTTTTTCAAGCTGAAAACAGTTATTTTATCTTGATTTTGCAAACATAAGCCATTACACACGACATATGCATGAATATGAAAGTTTAAATACTTGAAAATGGTGTTTTGTATGCTTCTTAATGCTAAAAACAGCATTTTTATCTTGCTTTCACGAACATTAGCTATTATACACGACAGAAACATGAATATGACAGTTTAAATATTTGAAAACAGCATTTTGTATGTTTTTGCAAGCTGAAAACAGCTATTTTATCTTGATTTTGCAAACATAAGCCATTACACACGACATATACATGAATATGACAGTTTAAATACTTGAAAACGGTGTTTCGTATGCTTTTGCATGCTTAAAGCAGCATTTTTATCTTGCTTTCACCAACATTAGCTATTATACACGACAGAAACATGAATATGACAATTTAAATACTTGAAAACGGTGTTTTGTATGCTTTTGCATGCTTAAAACAGCATTTTTATCTTGCTTTCACCAACATTAGCTATTATACACTACAGAAACATGAATATGACAGTTTAAATACTTGAAAACAGCATTTTGTATGTTTTTGCAAGCTGAAAACAGCTATTTTATCTTGATTTTGCAAACATAAGCCATTACACACGACATATACTTGAATATGACAGTTTAAATACTTGAAAACGGTGTTTTGATTGCTTTTGCATGCTTAAAACAGCATTTTTATCTTGCTTTCACCAACAATAGCTATTATACATGACAGAAACATGAATATGACAGTTTAAATACTTGAAAACATAATTTTGTATGTTTTTGCAAGCTGAAAACAGCTATTTTATCTTGATTTTGCAAACATAAGCCATTACACGACATATACATGAATATGATAGTTTAGATACTTAAAAACGGTGTTTTGTATGCTTTTGCATGCTTAAAACAAAATTATTATCTTGTTTTCACCAACATTAGCTATAATACACGACAGAAACATGAATATGACAGTTTAAATACTTGAATACAGCATTTTGTATGTTTTTGCAAGCTGAAAACAGCTATTTTATCTTGATTTTGCAAACATAAACCATTACACACGATATATACATGAATATGACAGTTAAATACTTGAAAACGGTGTTTTGTATGCTTAAAACAGCATTTTTATCTTGCATCACCAACATCAGCTATTATACACGACAGAAACATGAATATGACAATTTAAATACTTGAAAACGGTGTTTTGTATGCTTTTGCATGCTTAAAACAGCATTTTTATCTTGCTTTCACCAACATTAGCTATTATAAACGACAGAAACATGAATATGACAGTTTAAATATTTGAAAACAGCATTTTGTATGTTTTTGCAAGCTAAAAACAGCTATTTTATCTTGATTTTGCAAACATAAACCATTACACACGACATATACATGAATATGACAGTTTAAATACTTGAAAACGGTGTTTTGTATGCTTTTGATGCTTAAAACAGCATTTTTATCTTGCTTTTACCAACATTAGCTATTATACACGACAGAAATATGAATATGACAGTTTAAATACTTGAAAACAGCATTTTGTATGTTTTTGCAAGCTGAAAACAGCTATTTTATCTTGATTTTGCAAACATAAGCCATTACACACGACATATACATGAATATGACAGTTTAAATACTTGAAAACGGTGTTTTGTATGCTTTTGCATGCTTAAAACAGCATTTTTATTTTGCTTTCACCAACATTAGCTATTATACACGACAGAAACATGAATTTGACAGTTCAAATACTTGAAAACAGCATTTTGTAAGTTTTTGCAAGCTGAAAACAGCTATTTTATCTTGATTTTGCAAACATAAGCCATTACACACGACATATACATGAATATAGTAGTTTAAATACTTGAAAACGGTGTTTTGTATGCTTTTGCATGCTTAAAACAAAATTATTATCTTGCTTTCACCAACATTAGCTATAATACACGACAGAAACATGAATATGACAGCTTAAATCTATATCTGTATGCATCATCGCGAGTAGACGTGTGTTGCGCTGCTCCTTCATTCAGTTTTTGTGCCGTTATTATATTTCATCATTTTAATAATAATATATATAAATATGGGTTCTAGTACTCGTAATAATGCTGCAATAATAACTGAAGTGATTACCAAATTATTAAGTAATGATAGTTTCATATCTAAATTAGTGTCTTCAGTTCTTGAGCGGGTTGACCAGAAGCTTATAGAGCAAAAGGCTTACTATGAGGCCATCATCGATGACATTACTGCTGAAAATAGAATTTTACATGATGAAATCGACCGTCTCGAGCAGTACTCCAGGAGAAACTGCCTCCGAATATTTGGTGTCCCGGAGGAGGCTGCCGAAAACACCGAACGCAAGGTCTGTGACATTTTTCAAAACAAACTCTCCCTTGCTGTTCCCCCGGAAGCCATTGACCGATGTCACCGAGTTGGTAAACTTCATTCAGTGAGTGATAGTGCTAAATCCTCCCCTCGCCGTCCACGTCCGATTATTATTAAATTCAGTTCATACAAAACCCGGAACCTAGTTTTGAAGACTAGATCCAATCTAAAGGGAACTGATTATACAATAAAAGAAGATCTTACCAAAAAACGGCTTGAACTCTTAAAATCTGTTGCAAACAAATTTGGATTTAAAAACGTATGGTCTTCTGATGGCAACATTTACTATAAATCGAATAATAAAATTAATATGGTTACTCTGAAAGATGATGTTAATAGATTGTAATATCAGTTTATCATTACTTAACCTGGTCTTTGTTTTTATATATGTTATAATTTCATATGAATGGAGCAGCTTCTGTCTACATTTAAATTTCATTTTATATTTCTATTTTTTCTGTAAATTTAAATTTACAAGTTTTGTATGGTTATATTCTTAATTGAAAGGTCGTTGAACTTTAATTAATTTGTTTCTTGTTATAACTATTCCACTGATCTACGTCACACTACTTCTGTTTGACTCATTGATTTATTTTTTGTCTTTATTTTTGTTCTTGTAGTATTTAAGGATGGAATTATTTTACCAAAATGTTCGGGGAATGAATACTAAACTTGTTGAGATTTACAATAATATCATGTCTATGAATTTTGATGTAATAGCATTTACTGAAACTTGGCTCAATGATTCAGTCTACAACAATGAGTTCATTGATTGTAATAAATATACTGTTTACCGTGAAGATCGAGATAACATCAGATTAGGCAAATCTCGTGGCGGTGGTGTATTGTGCGCCATCAGCAATAAATATAAATCAACATTGGTAAAATTGAACAAAAATTCTCATTTACTTGCTGACATTGTTTGTGTAAGGGTACATTTGAATTCCAACAAATTTTTAACTGTGGTTGTGATATATTCACCTCCTCCCATATCCTTGGAACAACATGAAATGATTTATGATTGTCTTGAATCTTGTTCCTCTTTCATTAATTCTGAATTTATTATCTTGGCTGACATGAATATTAGTAAACTCACTGATTTTTATACTTCAGGATACAAAAATAATTGTATTACCAGATTCGACAATTTTACTAATTTCCTCAATGCTACCCAATTTAATAATGTCCTGAATATTGATTCCCGTTTACTAGACATTGTCCTGTCAAACAAAAAGTGCACTGTTACTCACTCTGTTCCGATTGTTCCTGAAGATAGATACCATCCCTCTCTTTCCATATTACTCGAGATCAATCCACAATTTCAGAACAATGCGTCCCTCGGCACTGAGCTCACCTATAATTTTCGACGTGCTAATTTTCTAGTCCTTTACAATTTACTTAACAACGTTGACTGGGATACTCTTCATACTTATTCTAATGTTAATGATGCCTTTACTAAATTTTATGATATCCTTGACAACGTTTTTCGCAATTGTGTTCCAAAAACAAAAATAAAAAAATCAAGTTATCCTCCCTGGTTTACAAAGCAGATTATTTCAGATATTAGACTTAAAGATAAATATCATAAACTTTATAAGAAGAACAAAGATGAAATTTATTATGCTTCATTTAAAACTTTGAGATCTAAGATAAAAACTGATTTGAAAAACGCCTATAAAAATTTTCTGCTTAACACCGAACTTAATATCGCTAGTGATCCAAGAAAATTTTGGTCTTTTATAAATAACAAGAAAAAATCATCTCGCATACCCGGTGACATGCATTTAAATGACACTCAGTTTCACGATACTCCATCTATTGTTCAAGGCTTTGCAGATTATTTTAATTCTGTTTTTTCTGCTTCTGCTAACACAGATTTAAGTGGAATCTCTTGTGAATCAATAACCCCTGATCAACTTTCGATTACTGAAATTAGTGAGGACGATATTAAATTAGCAATCAATACTCTTAAACCATCTTGTACTCCTGGACCTGATAATTTACCAGCTTACATTATTAAAGGGTGCAGTGATATCTTTATTAAACCTTTGTTTATTTTATTTAATTTATCCATAACTACGCGTACCTTTCCCGATATCCTTAAAAATTCCTTAATTAGCCCTATCCTCAAATCTGGTGATCCTTCTAGTATATCCAACTATCGGCCTATATCCATTTTGTCGAATATTTCAAAATGTTTTGAAAAAATTTTGTATAGGTATATTTATTCCAGTGTTAGTCGTGCATTATCGCCGTATCAGCATGGTTTCTTGCAGGGAAGGTCAACTTCAACAAATCTAAGTAACTTTACTGAGTTTACTATTAATGCTTTGAATAATAATACACAAGTTGATGTTATTTATACTGATTTGGCTAAAGCTTTTGATACTGTCAACCACGATATTTTGTTGTATAAATTACGTCATCAATTCAATTTTTCCCCGGATTTAATTATTCTTATGCAGTCTTACATTAGTAATCGTCAGCAGTGTGTTAGCTTCAATAATTACAAATCTAACTATTTTATACCTTCCTCAGGTGTTCCTCAGGGTTCGAATCTAGGCCCTTTACTCTTTATTTTATTTATTAATGATATTAATAGTTACATTCATTTTTCCCATCCATTGTTGTACGCTGATGACTTGAAATTTTTTAAGGTTATCAATTCATATACCGACTACGAGAATCTTCAGGCTGATATTGATAATCTGATGATTTGGTCTTCTTCCTCGAAACTATTTTTTAACATTAATAAATGTAAAGTTATGACATATTCAAGGAAAAATAATCCGACTAACTATGTGTATCATATGTGTGGCACTAGACTTGAAAGAGTTGTTCAATTTAAAGATTTGGGTGTAATATTTGACCCTAAATTGCTGTTCACACCACACATCAATTATATTGTACAAAGGTCCTACAGAAATTTGGGTTTTATAATTAGAAATTCTCAACACTTTTATAATATATCTACACTCAAATCTTTATATTATTCTTTTGTTAGGCCTGGTCTCGAATATTGTCTTATTGTGTGGAATCCGTTATGTAATAATCATAGTAATGAAATTGAACGAATTCAGAAAAAATTCGTTAGATTCTGTGCTCGTACATTCTGTCCTTCGTTTAACTTCATGACTTATAGTTATTCTAAATCTTTAATGGAATTTAATATAATGTCTCTAGGTAATAGACGTAAATTTGTTTCCTGTCTTTATTTATATAAACTGGTCCACAATTCTATTGATGATACTACGAGCCTGGCCAATTTAAATTTTTATGTTCCTCGATCGTCTAGAACGTGCAAACAGAAAGTTACTTTTAATACATGTCTTATTAAAACTAATTATGAACAAAGAGCCCCTATTAGACGTCTATGTTCCATTTTCAACAGTTGTGAGTGTGATGTTGAACTTGACATTTTCAGTTATTCATATTACCATTTTAAACATATAATGTATGATTTTTTTTCTAAATAGTTTTGTTTAATTAATTATATATGTATATATTCTAATTCGTACTACTCGTAATGTAAATCTTTATTTTGTATGGTGATTCCAACCCTCTGTAATTGGGATACTTTGTATCCTGTAGAGTGGTTGTCAATAAAATAAATAAATAAATAAATAAATACTTGAAAACAGCATTTTGTATGTTTTTGCAAGCTGAAAATAGCTATTTTATCTTGATTTTGCAAACATAAACCATTACACACGATATATACATGAATATGACAGTTTAAATACTTGAAAACGGTGTTTTGTATGCTTTTGCATGCTTAAAACAGCATTTTTATCTTGCTTTCACCAACATTAGCTATTATACACGACAGAAACATGAATTTGACAGTTCAAATACTTGAAAACAGCATTGTGTATGTTTTTGCAAGCTGAAAACAGCTACTTTATCTTGATTTTGCAAACATAAGCCATTACACACGACATATACATGAATATGATAGTTTAAATACTTGAAAACGGTGTTTTGTATGCTTTTGCATGCTTAAAACAAAATTTTTATCTTGATTTTGCAAACATAAACCACTACACACGATATATACATGAATATGACAGTTAAATACTTGAAAACGGTGTTTTGTATGCTTTTGCATGCTTAAAACAGCATTTTTATCTTGCATCACCAACATTAGCTATTATACACGACAGAAACATGAATATGACAATTTAAATACTTGAAAACGGTGTTTTGTATGCTTTTGCATGCTTAAAACAGAATTTTTATCTTGCTTTCACTAACATTAGCTATTATAAACGACAGAAACATGAATATGACAGTTAAAATATTTGAAAACAGCATTTTGTATGTTTTTGCAAGATAAAAACAGCTATTTTATCTTGATTTTGCAAACATAAACCACTACACACGATATATACATGAATATGACAGTTTATATACTTGAAAACGGTGTTTTGTATGCTTTTGCATGCTTAAAACAGCATTTTTATCTTGCTTTCACCAACATTAGCTATTAGACACGACAGAAACATGAATATGACAGTTTAAATACTTTAAAACAGCATTTTGTATGTTTTAGCAAGCTGAAAACAGCTATTTTATCTTGATTTTGCAAACATAAGCCATTACACACGACATATACATGAATATGACAGTTTAAATACTTGAAAACGGTGTTTTGTATGCTTTTGCATGCTTAAAACAGCATTTTTATCTTGCTTCCACCAACAGTAGCTATTATACACCACAGAAACATGAATTTGACAGTTCAAATACTTGAAAACAGCATTTTGTATGTTTTTGCAAGCTGAAAACAGCTATTTTATCTTGATTTTACAAACATAAGCCATTACACACGACATATACATGAATATGATAGTTTAAATACTTGAAAACGGTGTTTTGTATGCTTTTGCATGCTTGAAACAAAATTTTTATCTTGCTTTCACCAACATTAGCTATAATACACGACAGAAACATGAATATGACAGTTTAAATACTTGAAAACAGCATTTTGTATGTTTTTGCAAGCTGAAAACAGCTATTTTATCTTGATTTTGCAAACATAAGCCATTACACACAACATATACATGAATATGACAGTTTAAATACTTGTAAACGGTGTTTTGTATGCTTTTGTATGCTTAAAACAGCATATTTATCTTGCTTTCACCAACATTAGCTATTATATACGACAGAAACATGAATAGGACAGTTTAAATACTTGAAAACAGCATTTTGTATGTTTTTGCAAGCTAAAAACAGCTATTTTATCTTGATTTTGCAAACATAAACCATTACACACGATATATGCATGAATATGACAGTTTATATACTTGAAAACGGTGTTTTGTATGCTTTTGCATGCTTAAAACAGCATTTTTATCTTGCTTTCACCAACATTAGCTATTATACACGACAGAAACATGAATATGACAGTTTAAATACTTGAAAACAGCATTTTGTATGTTTTTGCAAGCTGAAAACAGCTATTTTATCTTGATTTTGCAAACATAAGCCATTACACACGACATATACATGAATATGACAGTTTAAATACTTGAAAACGGTGTTTTGTATGCTTTTGCATGCTTAAAACAGCATTTTTATTTTGCTTTCACCAACATTAGCTATTATACACGACAGAAACATGAATTTGACAGTTCAAATACTTGAAAACAGCATTTTGTATGTTTTTGCAAGCTGAAAACAGCTATTTTATCTTGATTTTGCAAACATAAGCCATTACACACGACATATACATGAATATGATAATTTAAATACTTGAAAACGGTGTTTTGTATGCTTTTGCATGCTTAAAACAAAATTTTTATCTTGCTTTCACCAACATTAGCTATAATACACGACAGAAACATGAATATGACAGTTTAAATACTTGAAAACAGCATTTTGTATGTTTTTGCAAGCTGAAAACAGCTATTTTATCTTGATTTTGCAAACATAAGCCATTACACACAACATATACATGAATATGACAGTTTAAATACTTGAAAACGGTATTTTGTATGCTTTTGCATGCTTAAAACAGCATTTTTATCTTGCTTTCACCAACATTAGCTATTATACACGACAGAATCATTAATATGACATTTTAAATACTTGAAAACACCATTTTGTATGTTTTTGCAAGTTGAAAACAGCTATTTTATCTTGATTTTGCAAACATAAGCCATTTCAAACGACATATACATGAATATGACAGTTTAAATACTAGAAAACGGTGTTTTGTATGCTTTTGCATGCTTAAAACAGCATTTTTATCTTGTTTTCACCAACATTAGCTATTATACACGACAGAAACATGAATATGACAGTTTAAATACTTAAAAATAGCATTTTGTATGTTTTTGCAAGCTGAAAACAGCTATTTTATCTTTATTTTGCAAACATAAGCCATTACACACGACATATACTTGAATATGACAGTTTAAAAACTTGAAAACGGTGTTTTGTATGCTTTTCCATGCTTAAAACAGCATTTTTATCTTGCTTTCACCAACATTAGCTATTATACACGACAGAAACTTGAATATGACAGTTCAAATACTTGAAAACGGTGTTTTGTATGCTTTTGCATGCTTATAACAGCATTTTTATATTGCTTTCACCAACATTAGCTATTATACACAACAGAAATATTAATATGACAGTTTAAATACTTGAAAACAGCACTTTGTATGTTTTTGCAAACTGAAAATAGCTATTTTATATAGATTTTGCAAACATAAGCTATTACACACGACATATACATGAATATGACAGTTTAAATTCTTGAAAACGGTGTTTTGTATGCTTTTGCATGCTTAAAACTACATTTTTATCTTGCTTTCACCAACATTAGCTATTATACACGACAGAAACATGAATATGACAGTTTAAATACTTGAAAACGGTGTTTTGTATGCTTTTGCATGCTTAAAACAGCATTTTTATCTTGCTTTTATCAACATTAGATATTATACACGACAGAAACATTAATATGACAGTTTAAATACTTGAAAACAGCATTTTGTATGTTTTTGCAAGCTGAAAACAGCTATTTTATCTTGATTTTGCAAACATAAGCCATTACACACGACATATACATGAATATGACAGTTTAAATACTTAAAAACGGTGTTTTGTATGCTTTTGCATGCTTAAAACAGCATTTATATCTTGATTTCACCAACATTAGCTATTATCCACGACAGAAACATGAATATGACAGTTTAAATACTTGAAAACTCTGTTTTGTATGCTTTTGCATGCTTAAAACAGCATTTTTATCTTGCTTTCACCAACATTAGCTATTATACACGACAGAAACTTAAATATGATAGTTTAAATACTTGAAAACAGCATTTTGTATGTTTTTGCAAGCTGAAAACAGCTATTTTATCTTGATTTTGCAAACATAAGCCATTACACACGACATATACATGAATATGGCAGTTTAAATACTTAAAAACGGTGTTTTGTATGCTTTTGCATGCTTAAAACAGCATTTTTATCTTGCTTGCACCATCATTAGCTATTATACACGACAGAAACATGAATATGACAGTTTAAATACTTGAAAACGGTGTTTTGTATGCTTTTGCATGCTTAAAACAGCATTTTTATCTTGCTTTCACCAACATTAGCTATAATACACGACAGAAACATGAATATGACAGTTTAAATACTTGAAAACAGCATTTTGTATGTTTTTGCAAGCTGAAAACAGCTATTTTATCTTGATTTTGCAAACATAAGCCATTACACACGACATATACATGAATATGACAGTTTAAATACTTGAAAACGGTGTTTTGTATGCTTTTGCATGCTTAAAACAGCATTTTTATCTTGCTTTCACCAACAGTAGCTATTATACACGACAGAAACATGAATTTGACAGTTCAAATACTTGAAAACAGCATTTTGTATGTTTTTGCAAGCTGAAAACAGCTATTTTATCTTGATTTTGCAAACATAAGCCATTTCACACGACATATACATGAATATGACAGTTTAAATTCTTGAAAACGGTGTTTTGTAAAACGGTGTTTTGTATGCTTTTGCATGCTTAAAACTACATTTTTATCTTGCTTTCACCAACATTAGCTTTTATACACGACAGAAACATGAATATGACAGTTTAAATACTTGAAAACGGTGTTTTGTATGCTTTTGCATGCTTAAAACAGCATTTTTATCTTGCTTTTACAAACATTAGATATTATACACGACAGAAACATTAATATGACAGTTTAAATACTTGAAAACAGCATTTTGTATGTTTTTGCAAGCTGAAAACAGCTATTTTATCTTAATTTTGCAAACATAAGCCATTGCACACGACATATACATGAATATGACAGTTTAAATACTTGAAAACGGTGTTTTGTATGCTTTTGCATGGTTAAAACAGCATTTTTATCTTGCATTCCCCAACATTAGCTATTATACACGACAGAAACATGAATATGACAGTTTAAATACTTGAAAACAGCATTTTGTATGTTTTTGCAAGCTGAAAACAGCTATTTTATCTTGATTTTGCAAACATAAGCCATTACACACGACATATACATGAATATGACAGTTTAAATACTTAAAAACGGTGTTTTGCATGCTTTTGCATGCTTAAAACAGCATTTTTATCTTGCTTTCACCAATATTAGCTATTATACACGACAGAAACATGAATATGACAGTTTAAATACTTGAAAACGGTGTTTTGTATGCTTTTGTATGCCTAAAACAGCATTTTTATCTTGCTTTCACCAACATTAGCTATTATACACGACAGAAACTTGAATATGATAGTTTAAATACTTGAAAACAGCATTTTGTATGTTTTTGCAAGCTGAAAACAGCTATTTTATCTTGATTTTGCAAACATTAGCCATTACACACGACATATACATGAATATGACAGTTTAAATACTTGAAAACGGTGTTTTGTATGCTTTTGCATGCTTAAAACAGCATTTTTATCTTGATTTCACCAACATTAGCCATTACACACGACATATGCATGAATATAAAAATTTAAGAACTTGAAAACAGCGTTTTGTATGTTTTTGCTAGCTGAAAACAGCTATTATATCTTGATTTTGCTAACATAAGCCATTAAACACGATATATACATGAATATGACAGTTTAAATACTTGAAAACGGTATTTTGTATGCTTTTGCATGTTTAAAACAGCATTTTTTATCTTGCTTTCACCAACTTTAGCTATAATACACGACAGAAACATGAATATGACAGTTCAAATACTTGAAAACACCATTTTGTATGTTTTTGCAAGCTGAAAACAGCTTTTTTATCTTGATTTTGCAAACATAAGCCATTACACACGACATGTACATGAATATGACAGTTTAAATACTTGAAAACTGTGTTTTGTATGCTTTTGCATGCTTAAAACAGCATTTTTATCTTGCTTTCACCAACATTAGCTATTATACACGACAGAAACATGAATATGACAGTTTAAATACTTGAAAACAGCATTTTGTATGTTTTTGCAAGCTAAAAACAGCTATTTTATTTTGATTTTACAAACATAAGCCATTACACACGACATATACATGAATATGACAGTTTAAATACTTGAAAACGGTGTTTTGTATGCTTTTGCATGCTTAAAACAGCATTTTTATTTTACTTTCACCAACATTAGCTATTATACACGACAGAAACATGAATATGACAGTTTAAATACTTGAAAACGGTGTTTTGTATGCTTTTGCATGCTTAAAACAGCATTTTTATCTTGCTTTCACCAACATTAGCTATTATACACGACAGAAACTTGAATATGACAGTGTAAATATTTGAAAACAGCATTTTGTATGTTTTTGCAAGCTGAAAACAGCTATTTTATCTTGATTTTGCAAACATAAGCCATTACACGCGACATATCCATGAATATGGCAGTTTAAATACTTGAAAACGGTGTTTTGTATGCTTTTGCATGCTCAAAACAGCATTTTTATCTTGCTTGCACCATCATTAGCTATTATACACGAGAGAAACATGAATATGACAGTTTAAATACTTGAAAACGGTGCTTTGTATGCTTTTGTATGCCTAAAACAACATTTTTATCTTGCTTTCACCAACATTAGCTATTATACACGACAGAAACTTGAATATGATAGTTTAAATACTTAAAAACAGCATTTTGTATGTTTTTGCAAGCTGAAAACAGCTATTTTATCTTGATTTTGCAAACATAAGCCATTACACACGACATATACATGAATATGACAGTTTAAATACTTGAAAACGGTGTTTTGTATGCTTTTGCATGCTTAAAACAGCATTTTTATCTTGCTTTCACCAACATTAGCTATTATACACGACAGAAACATGAATATGACAGTTTAAATACTTGAAAAAAGCATTTTGTATGTTTTTGCAAGCTGAAAACAGCTATTTTATCTTGATTTTGCAAACATAAGCCATTACACACGACATATACATGAATATGACAGTTTAAATACTTGAAAACGGTGTTTTGTATGCTTTTGCATGCTTAAAACAGCATTTTTATCTTGATTTCACCAACATTAGCCATTACACACGACATATGCATGAATATAACAATTTAAGTACTTGAAAACAGCGTTTTGTATGTTTTTGCTAGCTGAAAACAGCTATTTTATCTTGATTTTGCTAACATAAGCCATTAAACACGATATATACATGAATATGACAGTTTAAATACTTGAAAACGGTATTTTGTATGCTTTTGCATGCTTAAAACAGCATTTTTATCTTGCTTTCACTAACATTAGCTATTATACACGACAGAAACATGAATATGACAGTTCAAATACTTGGAACACCATTTTGTATGTTTTTGCAAGCTGAAAACAGCTATTTTATCTTGATTTTGCAAACATAAACCATTACACACGACATATACATGAATATGGCAGTTTAAATACTTGAAAACGGTGTTTTGTATGCTTTTGCATGCTTAAAACAGCATTTTTATCTTGCTTGCACCTTCATTAGCTATTATACACGACAGAAACATGAATATGACAGTTTAAATACTTGAAAACGGTGTTTTGTATGCTTTTGCATGCTTAAAACAGCATTTTTATCTTCCTTTCACCAACATTAGCTATTATACACGACAGAAACATGAATATGACAGTTTAAATACCTGAAAACAGCATTTTGTATGTTTTTGCAAGCTGAAAACAGCTATTTTATCTTGATTTTGCAAACATAAGCCAATACACACGACATATACATGAATATGACAGTTTAAATTCTTGAAAACGGTGTTTTGTATGCTTTTGCATGCTTAAAACAGCATTTTTATCTTGCTTTCACCAACATTAGCTATTATACACTACAGAAACATGAATATGGACAGTTTATATACTTGAAAACGGTGTTTTGTATGCTTTTGCATGCTTAAAACAGCATTTTTATCTTGCTTTCACCAACATTAGCTATTATACACGACAGAAACTTGAATATGACAGTTTAAATACTTGAAAACAGCATTTTGTATGTTTTTGCAAGCTGAAAACAGCTATTTTATCTTGATTTTGCAAACATAAGCCATTACATACGACATATACATGAATATGGCAGTTTAAATACTTGAAAACGGTGTTTTGTATGCTTTTGCATGTTTAAAACAGCATTTTTATCTTGCTTGCACCATCATTAGCTATTATACACGACAGAAACATGAATATGACAGTTTAAATACTTGAAACGGTGTTTTGTATGCTTTTGCATGCTTAAAACAGCATTTTTATCTTCCTTTCACCAACATTAGTTTTATACACGACAGAAACATGAATATGACAGTTTAAATACTTGAAAACAGCATTTTGTATGTTTTTGCAAGCTGAAAACAGCTATTTTATCTTGAATTTTCAAACATAAGCCATTACACACGACATATACATAAATATGACAGTTTAAAAAACTTGAAAACGGTGTTTTGTATGCTTTTCCATGCTTAAAACAGCATTTTTATCTTGCTTTCACCAACATTAGCTATTATACACGACAGAAACATGAAAATGACAGTTCAAATACTTGAAAACGGTGTTTAGTATGCTTTTGCATGCTTAAAACAGCATTTTTATCTTGCTTTCACCAACATTAGCTATTATACACGACAGAAACATGAATATGACAGTTTAAATACTTGAAAACAGCATTTTGTATGTTTTTGCAAGCTGAAAACAGCTATTCTATCTTGATTTTGCAAACATAAGCCATTACACACGACATATACATAAATATGAATGTTTAAAAACTTGAAAACTGTGTTTTGTATGCTTTTCCATGCTTAAAACAGCATTTTTATCTTGCTTTCACCAACATTAGCTATTATACACGACAGAAACATGAAAATGACAGTTCAAATACTTGAAAACGGTGTTTAGTATGCTTTTGCATGCTTAAAACAGCATTTTATCTCTTGCTTTCACTAACATTAGCTATTATACACGACAGAAACATGAATATGACAGTTCAAATACTTGGAAACACCATTTTGTATGTTTTTGCAAGCTGAAAACAGCTATTTTATCTTGATTTTGCAAACATAAACCATTACACACGACATTTACATGAATATGGCAGTTTAAATACTTGAAAACGGTGTTTTGTATGCTTTTGCATGCTTAAAACAGCATTTTTATCTTGCTTGCACCATCATTAGCTATTATACACGACAGAAACATGAATATGACAGTTTAAATACTTGAAAACGGTGTTTTGTATGCTTTTGCATGCTTAAAACAGCATTTTTATCTTCCTTTCACCAACATAAGCTATTATACACGACAGAAACATGAATATGACAGTTTAAATACCTGAAAACAGCATTTTGTATGTTTTTGCAAGCTGAAAACAGCTATTTTATCTTGATTTTGCAAACATAAGCCAATACACACGACATATACATGAATATGACAGTTTAAATACTGGAAAACGGTGTTTAGTATGCTTTTGCATGCTTAAAACGGCATTTTTATCTTGCTTTCACCAACATTAGCTATTATACACGACAGAAACATGAATATGACAGTTTAAATACTTGAAAACAGCATTTTGTATGTTTTTGCAAGCTGAAAACAGCTATTCTATCTTGATTTTGCAAACATAAGCCATTACACACGACATATACATAAATATGACAGTTTAAAAACTTGAAAACGGTGTTTTGTATGCTTTTCCATGCTTAAAACAGCATTTTTATCTTGCTTTCACCAACATTAGCTATTATACACGACAGAAACATGAATATGACAGTTTAAATACTTGAAAACGGTGTTTTGTATGCTTTTGCATGGTTAAAACAGCATTTTTATCTTGCATTCCCCAACATTAGCTATTATACACGACAGAAACATGAATATGACAGTTTAAATACTTGAAAACAGCATTTTGTATGTTTTTGCAAGCTGAAAACAGCTATTTTATATAGATTTTGCAAATATAAGCTATTACACACGACATATACATGAATATGACAGTTTAAATTCTTGAAAACGGTGTTTTGTATGCTTTTGCATGCTTAAAACAGCATTTTTATCTTGCTTTCACCAACATTAGCTATTATACACTACAGAAACATGAATATGACAGTTTATATACTTGAAAACGGTGTTTTGTATGCTTTTGCATGCTTAAAACAGCATTTTTATCTTGCTTTCACCAACATTAGCTATTATACACGACAGAAACATGAATATGACAGTTTAAATACTTGAAAACGGTGTTTTGTATGCTTTTGCATGCTTAAAACAGCATTTTTATCTTCCTTTCACCAACATTAGTTTTATACACGACAGAAACATGAATATGACAGTTTAAATACTTGAAAACAGCATTTTGTATGTTTTTGCAAGCTGAAAACAGCTATTTTATCTTGAATTTTCAAACATAAGCCATTACACACGACATATACATAAATATGACAGTTTAAAAACTTGAAAACGGTGTTTTGTATGCTTTTCCATGCTTAAAACAGCATTTTTATCTTGCTTTCACCAACATTAGCTATTATACACGACAGAAACATGAAAATGACAGTTCAAATACTTGAAAACGGTGTTTAGTATGCTTTTGCATGCTTAAAACAGCATTTTTATCTTGCTTTCACCAACATTAGCTATTATACACGACAGAAACATGAATATGACAGTTTAAATACTTGAAAACAGCATTTTGTATGTTTTTGCAAGCTGAAAACAGCTATTCTATCTTGATTTTGCAAACATAAGCCATTACACACGACATATACATAAATATGAATGTTTAAAAACTTGAAAACTGTGTTTTGTATGCTTTTCCATGCTTAAAACAGCATTTTTATCTTGCTTTCACCAACATTAGCTATTATACACGACAGAAACATGAAAATGACAGTTCAAATACTTGAAAACGGTGTTTAGTATGCTTTTGCATGCTTAAAACAGCATTTTTATCTTGCTTTCACTAACATTAGCTATTATACACGACAGAAACATGAATATGACAGTTCAAATACTTGGAAACACCATTTTGTATGTTTTTGCAAGCTGAAAACAGCATTTTGTATGTTTTTGCAAGCTGAAAACAGCTATTTTATCTTGATTTTGCAAACATAAGCCAATACACACGACATATACATGAATATGACAGTTTAAATACTGGAAAACGGTGTTTAGTATGCTTTTGCATGCTTAAAACAGCATTTTTATCTTGCTTTCACCAACATTAGCTATTATACACGACAGAAACATGAATATGACAGTTTAAATACTTGAAAACAGCATTTTGTATGTTTTTGCAAGCTGAAAACAGCTATTCTATCTTGATTTTGCAAACATAAGCCATTACACACGACATATACATTAATATGACAGTTTAAAAACTTGAAAACGGTGTTTTGTATGCTTTTCCATGCTTAAAACAGCATTTTTATCTTGCTTTTACCAACATTAGCTATTATACACGACAGAAATATGAAAATGACAGTTCAAATACTTGAAAACGGTGTTTTGTATGCTTTTGCATGCTTAAAACAGCATTTTTATATTGCTTTCACCAACATTAGCTATTATACACAACAGAAATATGAATATGACAGTTTAAATACTTGAAAGCAGCATTTTGTATGTTTTTGCAAGCTGAAAACAGCTATTTTATATAGATTTTGCAAATATAATCTATTACACACGACATATTGTTACAAATGTCCTCGCTGGGCGGACCCGTGTAAGCGGCTTGAGAGAGAGGTAACCCAGTGGTAGAGTTAGGGTGTGGGAAAAGTTCTTCTTGTTGAGGGCGCCAGGTGAATGTTTTTCGCTTTTTAAGATAACGTGATTCACCCCACAATACGGGAAGGACGATATAGAAGGGATGGCGGTAGTATGCGACAAATAGAATACCAAAATATAACAATAACAAATATTTAATCGTCGTACGTGGTACAAAATAATGTGTAGTGCCGTTCGCGGCGCAATTTGAATATAACAGGATAATACAGTAGAGCTACGCATATACTGGGCGGCGCTGGAGGCGATAGTGAAATGTCACTGAGCTCGAAGGTCACGCGCGGATTGATCAATCGCGATGTGAAATCAATAAAATTGAGGTTAGCTCCAACCAATATTCGCCGCAGGGGTATACTGTAGCTGTGGTGAGAATTAACAGTGTAATGCGCCCGCGGATTAGCTGAATATTCGGCGAAGTACATACAAATATGGTGAGTACGGACGATTGACAATATAATACAATAAATGATAGAAATATAACCAAAACTTATTCCGTAGGATTGAAATACAACAAGTACATTGGAAATACTGATATGACTGAACCACGGAGAGGCCGTGGTCTCAATAGAACGTGCAATAAAAATAGTGCTTCAAGTTCTTATCTGGCTTGCGGCCTCGGAGAGGAGCGTCTCGAACAGGCGGCGTCCGGAAGGGTCTGCAGCGGTTGTCGGCAGTTGTGTACACTCTCGGGTAGGGCCGGAGCCCGGCGTCGGATACTGGTGCGGCGTCGGACTGCCCTAGGCTCAAACGAGGTGCGTGCGCCTTGGAAATCGAACTCGTTTCACGCCTCGTATCTCCAATGTATGTAATTCACTCCCCAGTGAAATGAGCGTACTCAAAGAACGTACGTAACGGTAGGGGCCAAAGTACAGCGTAAAGGCCCGAAATATTGTGCGTATAACGCAGTACGTAGAATAAAAATAATACGTAAAATAGACGTAAAATAAAAAGCCTGAAAATAACGATGACGTTAGTGTGCGGAGCCGTAGAAATCGAGATAGGTAGGTACAGCATGTTGAAAAATCTCACCTGAGATGTTGTGCGGCTAATACGTGTGCTTGTTTTGCAGGAGTGTGTAAAATA
>CAWWDY010000711.1:0-36412 GCA_963942605.1 Poecilus cupreus | reverse complement strand
AATGGCTTATGTTTGCAAAATCAATAGAAAAAAGCTGTTTTCAGCTTGCAAAACACACAAAATGCTGTTTTCAAGTATTTAAACTGTCATATTCATGTTTCTGGTGTGTATAATAGCTAATGTTGGTGAAAGCAAGATAAAAATGCTGTTTTAAGCATGCAAAAGCTTACAAAACACCGTTTTCAAGTATTTAAACTGTCATATTCATGTATATGTCGTGTGTAATGGCTTATGTTTGCAAAATCAAGATAAAATAGCTGTTTTCATCTTGCAAAAACATACAAAATGCTGTTTTTAAGTATTTAATTTGTCATATTCATGTATATGTCGTATGTAATGGCTTATGTTTGCAAAATCAAGATAAAATAGCTGTTTTCAGCTTGCAAAAACATACAAAATGCTGTTTTCAAGTATTTAAACTGTCATATTCATGTTTCTGTCGTGTATAATAGCTAATGTTGGTGAAAGAAAGATAAAAATGCTGTTTTAGGCATGCAAAAGCATACAAAACACCGTTTTCAAGTATTTAAACTGTCATATTCATGTATATGTCGTATGTATTGGCTTATGTTTGCAAAATCAAGATAAAATAACTGTTTTCAGCTTGCAAAAACATACAAAATGCTGTTTTCAAGTATTTAAACTTTCATATTCATGTATATGTCGTGTGTAATGGCTTATGTTTGCATAATCAAAATAAAATAGCTGTTTTCAGCTTGCAAAAACATACAAAATGCTGTTTTCAAGTATCTAAACTGTCATATTCATGTATATGTCGTGTGTAATGGCTTATGTTTGCAAAATGAAGATAAAATAGCTGTCTTCAGCTTGCAAAAACATACAAAATGCTGTTTTTAAGTATTTAAACTGTCATATTCATGTATATGTCGTGTGTAATGGCTTATGTTTTCAAAATCAATATAAAATAGCTGTTTTCAGCTTGCAAAAACATACAAAATGCTGTTTTCAAGTATTTAAACTTTCATATTCATGTATATGTCGTGTGTAATGGCTTATGTTTGCATAATCAAAATAAAATAGCTGTTTTCAGCTTGCAAAAACATACAAAATGCTGTTTTCAAGTATCTAAACTGTCATATTCATGTATATGTCGTGTGTAATGGCTTATGTTTGCAAAATGAAGATAAAATAGCTGTCTTCAGCTTGCAAAAACATATAAAATGCTGTTTTTAAGTATTTAAACTGTCATATTCATGTATATGTCGTGTGTAATGGCTTATGTTTTCAAAATCAATATAAAAAAGCTGTTTTCAGCTTGCAAAAACATACAAAATGCTGTTTTCAAGTATTTAAACTGTCTTATTCATGTATATGTCGTGTGTAATGGCTTATGTTTGCAAAATCAATATAAAATAGCTGTTTTCAGCTTGGAAAAACATACAAAATGCTGTTTTAAAGTATATAAACTGTCATATTCATGTTTCTGGCGTGTATAATAGCTAATGTTGGTGAAAGCAAGATAAAATTGCTGTTTTAAGCATGCAAAAGCTTACAAAACACCGTTTTCAAGTATTTAAACTGTCATATTCATGTATATGTCGTGTGTAATGGCTTATGTTTGCACAATCAAGATAAAATAGCTGTTTTCAGCTTGCAAAAACATACAAAATACTGTTTTCAAGTATTTAAACTGTCATATTCATGTATATGTCGTGCGTAATGGCTTATGTTTGCAAAATCAAGATAAAATAGCTGTTTTCAGCTTGCAAAAACATACAAAATGCTGTTTTCAAGTATTTAGACTGTCATATTCATGTTTCTGTCGTGTATAATAGCTAATGTTGGTGATAGAAAGATAAAAATGCTGTTTTAAGCATGCAAAAGCATACAAAACACCGTTTTCAAGTATTTAAACTGTCATATTCATGTATATGTCGTGTGTAAAGGCTTATGTTTGCAAAATCAAGATAAAATAGCTGTTTTCAGCTGGCAAAAACATACAAAATGCAGTTTTCAAGTATTTAAACTGTCATATTCATGTTTCTGGCGTGTATAATAGCTAATGTTGGTGAAAACAAGATAAAAATGCTGTTTTCAGCTTGAAAAAACATACAAAATGCTGTTTTCAAGTATTTAAACTTTCATATTCATGTATATGTCGTGTGTAATGGCTCATGTTTGCAAAATCAAGATAAAGTAGCTGTTTTCAGCTTGCAAAAATATAAAAAATGCTGTTTTCAAGTATTTAAACTGTCATATTCATGTATATGTCGTGTGTAATGGCTTATGTTTGCAAAATCAAGATAAAATAGCTGTTTTCAGCTTGCAAAAACATACAAAATGCTGTTTTTAAGTATTTAAACTGTCATATTCATGTTTCTGTCGTGTATAATAGATAATGTTGGTGAAAGCAAGATAAAAATGCTGTTTTAAGCATGCAAAAGCATACAAAACACCGTTTTCAAGTATTTAAACTGTCATATTTATTTATTTATTTATTTATTTATTTATAAGTTGAGGCCATACAACAGGACTAGGTCCCAATTACAGTACGGCACTAAATTACTATGACATACAAACAATAAAAATAGTACAAAAAGTTGAAGCACACAATAATGATACATAATAAATGTAATACAATAATAATGGAAAAATATACTTCTAAGAATTATAAATTAATTAAATAAATGTAGTGTTTTACACAGCGTTTAAATTGGTACAAACTATAATAGAATATATCTAAAGTACAAATTTGTGATGACAAATTATTATATAGCAGAGAAAGTCTAGTAACCGGTGAATTTATGGCATAATTAGTTTTAACATTATTAACTAGAAACAGATCGGAAGAACGAGTTAAACGAATAGGTACTTTTATATGAAACTTTACAACAAGATTAGGGCTATCGATGTGGTTGTTTAAAATTTTATATAAAAATGTCAAATCTAGAATTATTCTCCTATGTTGGAGCGAGGGAAGTTGTAGGTTGTTATGGGGAAATTTCCAATTTATATGTGAAATAAATTTTCGTTGAATTCGCTCAATTCTGTTTATATAAATTGCATAATACGGAGACCAGCAAATGGAGGCAAATTCAAGCTGAGAACGAACTAGGGTATAATATAAATATACAAATGAATTGAGATTACTGAATATCCTCCCAATTCTCAGAATGAACCCCAACATTTTGTAGGCCTTCTTTACTATATAATCAATGTGTTTATCAAATAGTAATTTAGGATCTAGCACAACACCAAGATCCTTAATTTGAGTTACTCTTACGAGAGGATTACCAGAGATGCAGTAATCATATTGAATAATATTTCTATTTCTCGTGAAAGTAATAGTAGAACATTTATTTATATTGAAAAATAAATCATTATGCGTTAGATATGAACATAGCCTATCAAGATCTGCTTGCAAACCTAATGCATCCTGAATAGTAGAAACCGCTTTATAGATCTTCATATCGTCTGCATACATAATGAATTTAGAATGATTGAAACATTTTGTAACATCATTGATAAAAATGATAAAGAGAAGTGGCCCTAGATGGGATCCCTGAGGCACTCCAGAAGTAACATGAACGTAATTGGATGTAAAACCATTAAAAGCAACACATTGATATCTGTCTGTTAGGTATGAGTTAAACCATTGGAGCAAACTGCTATGTATTCCAAACATCTCCAACTTGAATAGTAATAAGGAATGATTTATTTTATCAAACGCCTTGCTAAAATCAGTATACACTGCGTCAACTTGTGTCCTTTCATTCATATTATCTAGGAGAAAATCAGTGAATTCCACTAGATTGGTATCAACAGACCGACCGGCATAAAAACCGTGTTGTTCAAAGTTTATAAAATTTTTAAACGAGTAAAATAGTCGTTTATGTATAATTTTTTCTAAAATTTTTTTCAAATATACATAATTTTGAAATAGGTCGATAACTTTCAACACTGTTTCTGTTACCAGATTTGAAAATTGGTGTAATTAAAGATTTTTTCCAGATAATAGGACAGTGACCTTCAGCGAGTGATTTGTTGTATATTAGCGTCAGCGGATGAGATAAAGATGATGCACATGACTTGACAAACACACTAGGGATTCCATCAGAACCAGCTCCTTTATTCACATCTAGGGTGGACATTATCTCTAGTACTTCACATTCATTCACAAAAATGTGACCCATATCCACATTAATGTCTGACAAACTAACATTAGGTTTGGCAGGTACTGCGCTACTGTTTAAGAATACCGATTGAAAATAATCCGCGAACATATTGCTAATTTCAGTGCCATCACTGGAATTACAATCATTGTAACACATATTATGAGGTATACCTTGCTTCTTAACGGATGATATATAGCTCCAGAATTTTTTGATGTTGTTTGGTATCTCTCTTTCCACGTTATTAATATAGTTATAATAACACAATTTGCTCAAGTCCTTAACTTGCCTTCTAAGTTTTGAAAATTTTAGATAGTGTGCGGTGTTATTAAATTTTTTAAATTTGACGTGAGCCTTTTCTTTTTGTTTTATTAATTTTATTAATTCAGAGGTGAACCAGCACGGATATAAATTTCTGGATTTTTGTTTATGAGGTATAAAAGATTTAATAGCGTTATTAATATTTTCATAAAATATGTTAAGTGACTCTTCAGAGTTTAAGTTAAAGAAAAGTCGATCCCAATCCACAGCAGATAGACAACTATTAATCTCATCATAGTTAGCTTTTTTAAACAGTAAAATATTCCTAACATTGTGCATCAATGTGGGTAGGAGATCACACTTATAGCTAATGATTACTGGAGGGTGATGAGAGTCAACCCCAACGAGAGGCAGAGTACAATGGGCAACATCAACAGACTTTACATTTGATAATATTAGATCTAAACATCGGCTATTCTGGTTTAAGACTCCGTTGAATTGTTTAAGATTACAGTAGGACATGATATCCACAAAATCAGAGGAAACCGTGTTGTAAATGTTATCGGCAATGTAATAGTTGTTAACGGCGTGCCATTGTAGTAGTGGTAAATTAAAATCACCACATATTAAAAATTTGTCATTCGGCATAGAGTCTGTTATTTTAATTAAATTGTTTGTAAATCTATTTAAATCTTCAGAGCTTTTGGGGGGAATATAAACGCAACATATATGTAGTTTTGTAGATTTTAAATATACTGTTATCCACACATCTTCGGCTGTTGTAGACCACTCCGGTTTGTGAACAAAGTTAATATTATTTTTTACACCTATTAACACACCACCACCATCACACTTTAAAGATGCAGACGACTCTCTATCCCGCCTCACAACACAATAATTATTGGCAAAAACTTCGTGGTCCAATACGGACGAGTTCAGGAATGTTTCCGTGAGACATAGAATATCAAAGTCACATGTAGCTGAGCTCAGTTTGAAATCGTGTGTTTTGGTTCTCAGACCACGGACGTTCTGATAATAAATGTTTATATCCATTAAAACCGAAAAATAAAATAATAAGAAGATATTATTTAATGCAAGTTATTGACGTCAGCCTCAGAAGTAATTGTTATAATTCTGGAAGTGTCAGTTTTCCGCGCGTGTATTTTTCCGTTTTTGGTCCACACGAATTTATAGTTCTTGGTGCGTAAACTATCCCGAGCTAATTTGAAGAGTGCAGCGTTATCCTTCGTGAGATGATCGTTTAAATAAATTTTTGTGTCATTCCCCTCATACCCTAAAGTAGAAGTGGTGACATTACTGGACTTGACGGCAGTCATGAACACATCCTTCATACCCCTCGAGATAAATTTAACGACAATGTTCTTCGGACGATTGGAAGTGGATTTATTAAAGTGTGGAACACGGTGAGTGGCGTCAATATCATTAGTTTTTAGATCAATTTTGGCTGATTTGGCTAACTTGATGACAATATCGTGAATGTTTTCGTTACTTTTCTCCGGTATGTTCTGAATTACTACATTATTAACTCGGGAGTACTGCTCGAGATCATTCAGTCTATCATTTAGTTTTTTTACCGTTGTTTTTAACTCGTTATTTTCAGTGCGAACCATTTCTAGGTCTTTTACTTTATTATTAAGGGTGTTTAAACTTTTTTCGAAATCCGTAATTATTCATTCATGTATATGTCGTGTGTAATGGCTTATGTTTGCAAAATGAAGATAAAATAGCTGTCTTCAGCTTGCAAAAACATACAAAATGCTGTTTTTAAGTATTTAAACTGTCATATTCATGTATATGTCGTGTGTAATGGCTTATGTTTTCAAAATCAATATAAAAAAGCTGTTTTCAGCTTGCAAAAACATACAAAATGCTGTTTTCAAGTATTTAAACTGTCTTATTCATGTATATGTCGTGTGTAATGGCTTATGTTTGCAAAATCAATATAAAATAGCTGTTTTCAGCTTGGAAAAACATACAAAATGCTGTTTTAAAGTATATAAACTGTCATATTCATGTTTCTGGCGTGTATAATAGCTAATGTTGGTGAAAGCAATATAAAAATGCTGTTTTAAGCATGCAAAAGCTTACAAAACACCGTTTTCAAGTATTTAAACTGTCATATTCATGTATATGTCGTGTGTAGTGGCTTATGTTTGCACAATCAAGATAAAATAGCTGTTTTCAGCTTGCAAAAACATACAAAATGCTGTTTTCAAGTATTTAAACTGTCATATTCTTGTTTCTGTCGTGTATTATAGCTAATGTTGGTGAAAGAAAGATAAAAATGCTGTTTTAAGCATGCAAAAGCATACAAAACACCGTTTTCAAGTATTTAATCTGTCATATTCATGTATATGTCGTATGTAATGGCTTATGTTTGCAAAATCAAGATAAAATAGCTGTTTTCAGCTTGCAAAAACATACAAAATGCTGTTTTCAAGTATTTAAACTGTCATATTCATGCATATGTCGTGTGTAATGGCTTATGTTTGCAAAATCAATAAAAAAAAGCTGTTTTCAGCTTGCAAAAACACACAAAATGCTGTTTTCAAGTATTTAAACTGTCATATTCATGTTTCTGGCGTGTATAATAGCTAATGTTGGTGAAAGCAAGATAAAAATGCTGTTTTAAGCATGCAAAAGCTTACAAAACACCGTTTTCAAGTATTTAAACTGTCATATTCATGTATATGTCGTGTGTAATGGCTTATGTTTGCAAAATCAAGATAAAATAGCTGTTTTCAGCTTGCAAAAACATACAAAATGCTGTTTTTAAGTATTTAAAATGTCATATTCATGTATATGTCGTATGTAATGGCTTATGTTTGCAAAATCAAGATAAAATAGCTGTTTTCAGCTTGCAAAAACATACAAAATGCTGTTTTCAAGTATTTAAACTGTCATATTCATGTTTCTGTCGTGTATAATAGCTAATATTGGTGAAAGAAAGATAAAAATGCTGTTTTAGGCATGCAAAAGCATACAAAACACCGTTTTCAAGTATTTAAACTGTCATATTCATGTATATGTCGTATGTATTGGCTTATGTTTGCAAAATCAAGATAAAATAACTGTTTTCAGCTTGCAAAAACATACAAAATGCTGTTTTCAAGTATTTAAACTTTCATATTCATGTATATGTCGTGTGTAATGGCTTATGTTTGCATAATCAAAATAAAATAGCTGTTTTCAGCTTGCAAAAACATACAAAATGCTGTTTTCAAGTATCTAAACTGTCATATTCATGTATATGTCGTGTGTAATGGCTTATGTTTGCAAAATTAAGATAAAATAGCTGTCTTCAGCTTGCAAAAACATACAAAATGCTGTTTTTAAGTATTTAAACTGTCATATTCATGTATATGTCGTGTGTAATTGCTTATGTTTTCAAAATCAATATAAAAAAGCTGTTTTCAGCTTGCAAAAACATACAAAATGCTGTTTTCAATTATTTAAACTGTCTTATTCATGTATATGTCGTGTGTAATGGCTTATGTTTGCAAAATCAATATAAAATAGCTGTTTTCAGCTTGAAAAAACATACAAAATGCTGTTTTAAAGTATTTAAACTGTCATATTCATGTTTCTGGCGTGTATAATAGCTAATGTTGGTGAAAGCAAGATAAAAATGCTGCTTTAAGCATGCAAAAGCTTACAAAACACCGTTTTCAAGTATTTAAACTGTCATATTCATGTATATGTCGTGTGTAATGGCTCATGTTTGCACAATCAAGATAAAATAGCTGTTTTCAGCTTGAAAAAACATACAAAATGCTGTTTTCAAGTATTTAAACTGTCATATTCATGTATATGTCGTGTGTAATGGCTTATGTTTGCAAAATCAAGATAAAATAGCTGTTTTCAACTTGCAAAAACATACAAAATGCTGTTTTCAAAAATTTAAACTGTCATATTCATGTATATGTCGTGTGTAATGGCTTATGTTTGCAAAATCAAGATAAAAAAGCTGTTTTCAGCTTGCAAAAACATACAAAATGCTGTTTTCAAGTATTTAAACTGTCATATTCATGTTTTTGTCGTGTATAATAGCTAATGTTGGTGAAAGCAAGATAAAAATGCTATTTTAAGCATGCAAAAGCATACAAAACACCGTTTTCAAGTATTTAAACTGTCATATTCATGTATATGTCGTGTGTAATGGCTTATGTTTGCAAAATCAAGATAAACTGGCTGTTTTCAGCTTGCAAAAACATACAAAATGCTGTTTTCAAGTATTTAAACTTTCATATTCATGTATATGTCGTGTGTTATGGCTTATGTTTGCAAAATCAAGATAAAATAGCTGTTTTCAGCTTGCAAAAATATACAAAATGCTGTTTTCAAGTATCTAAACTGTCATATTCATGTTTATGTCGTGTGTAATGGCTTATGTTTGCCAAATCAAGATAAAATAGCTGTCTTCAGCTTGCAAAAACATACAAAATGCTGTTTTTAAGTATTTAAACTGTCATATTCATGTATATGTCGTGTGTAATGGCTTATGTTTGCAAAATCAATATTAAAAAGCTGTTTTCAGCTTGCAAAAACATACAAAATGCTGTTTTTAAGTATTTAAACTATCATATTCATGTATATGTCGTTTGTAATGGCTTATGTTTGCAAAATCAATATAAAATAGCTGTTTTCAGCTTGGAAAAACATACAAAATGCTGTTTTAAAGTATTTAAACTGTCATATTCATGTTTCTGGCGTGTATACTAGCTAATGTTGGTGAAAGTAAGATAAACATGCTATTCTAAGCATGCAAAAGCTTACAAAACACCGTTTTCAAGTATTTAAACTGTCATATTCAAGTATATGTCGTGTGTAATGGCTTATGTTTGCACAATCATGATAAAATAGCTGTTTTCAGCTTGCAAAAACATACAAAATGCTGTTTTCAAGTATTTAATCTTTCATATTCATGTATATGTCGTGTGTAATGGCTTATGTTTGCAAAGTCAATATAAAATAGCTGTTTTCAGCTTGCAAAACTATACAAAATGCTGTTTTCAAGTATTTAAACTGTCATATTCATGTTTCTGGCGTGTATAATAGCTAATGTTGGTGAAAGCAAGATAAAAATGCTGTTTTATGCATGCAAAAGCTTACAAAATACCGTTTTCATGTATTTAAACTGTCATATTCATGTATATGTCGTGTGTAATGGCTTATGTTTGCAAAATCAAGATAAAATAGCTGTTTTCAGCTTGCAAAAACATACAAAATGCTGTTTTCAAGTATTTAAACTGTCATATTCATGTATATGTCGTGTGTAATGGCTTATGTTTGCAAAATCAAGATAAAATAGCTGTTTTCAGCTTGCAAAAACATACAAAATGCTGTTTTCAAGTATTTAATCTGTCATATTCATGTATCTGTCGTGTATAATAGCTAATGTTGGTGAAAGAAAGATAAAAAAGCTGTTTTAAGCATGCAAAAGCATACAAAACACCGTTTTCAAGTATTTAAACTGTCATATTCATGTATATGTCGTGTGTAATGACTTATGTTTGCAAAATCAAGATAAAATAGCTGTTTTCAGCTGGCAAAAACATACAAAATGCTGTTTTCAAGTATTTAAACTGTCATATTCATGTTTCTGGCGTGTATAATAGCTAATGTTTGTGAAAGCAAGATAAAAATGCTGTTTTCAGCATGAAAAAACATACAAAATGCTGTTTTCAAGTATTTAAACTTTCATATTCATGTATATGTCGTGTGTAATGGCTTATGTTTGCAAAATCAAGATAAAATAGCTGTTTTCAGCTTTCAAAAACATAAAAAATGCTGTTTTCAAGTTTTTAAACTGTCATATTCATGTATATGTCGTGTGTAATGGCTTATGTTTGCAAAATCAAGATAAAATAGCTGTTTTCAGCTTGCAAAAACATACAAAATGCTGTTTTCAAGTATTTAAACTGTCATTTTCATGTTTCTGTCGTGTATTAGAGCTAATGTTGGTGAAAGCAAGATAAAAATGCTGTTTTAAGCATGCAAAAGCATACAAAACACCGTTTTCAAGTATTTAAACTGTCATATTAATATATATGTCGCGTGTAATGGCTTATGTTTGCAAAATCAAGACAAAATAACTGTTTTAAGCTTGCAAAAACATACAAAATGCTGTTTTTAAGTATTTAAACTGTCATATTTATGTTTCTGTCGTGTATAATAGCTAATGTTGGCGAAAGCAAGATAAAAATGCTGTTTTATGCATGCAAAAGCATACAAAACACCGTTTTCAAGTATATAAACTGTCATATTCATGTATATGTCGTGTGTAATGGCTTATATTTGCAAAATCAAGATAAAATAGCTGTTTTCAGCTTGCAAAAACATACAAAATGCTGTTTTCAAGTATTTAAACTGTCATATTCATGTATATGTCGTGTGTAATGGCTTATGTTTGCAAAATCAAGATAAAATAGCTGTTTTCAGGTTGCAAAAACATACAAAATGCTGTTTTCAAGTATTTAAACTGTCATATTCATGTTTCTGTCGTGTATAATAGCTAATGTTGGTGAAAGCAAGATAAAAATGCTGTTTTAAGCATGCAAAAGCATACAAAACACCGTTTTCAAGTATTTAAACTGTCATATTCATGTATATGTCGAGTGTAATGGCTTATGTTTGCAAAATCAATATAAAATAGCTGTTTTCAGCTTGCAAAAACATACAAAATGCTGTTTTCAAGTATTTAAACTGTCATATTCATGTTTCTGGCGTGTATAATAGCTAATGTTGGTGAAAGCAAGATAAAAATGCTGTTTTAAGCATGCAAAAGCTTACAAAACACCGTTTTCAAGTATTTAAACTGTCATATTCATGTATATGTCGTGTGTAATGGCTTATGTTTGCAAAATCAAGATAAAATAGCTGTTTTCAGCTTGCAAAAACATACAAAATGCTGTTTTCAAGTACTTAAACTGTCATATTCATTTATATGTCGTATGTAATGGCTTGTGTTTGCAAAATGAAGATAAAATAACTGTTTTTAGCGTGCAAAAACATACAAAATGCTGTTTTCAAGTATTTAAACTGTCATATTCATGTATATGTCGTGTATAATAGCTAATGTTGGTGAAAGCAAGATAAAAATGCTGTTTTAAGCATGCAAAAGCATACAAAACACCGTTTTAAAGTATTTAAACTGTCATATTCATGTATATGTCGTGTGTAATGGCTTATGTTTGCAAAATCAAGATAAAATAGCTGTTTTCTGCTTGCAGAAACATACAAAATGCTGTTTTTAAGTATTTAAACTGTCATATTTTTGTATATGTCGTGTGTAATGGCTTATGTTTGCAAAATCAAGATAAAATAGCTGTTTTCAGCTTGCAAAAACGTAAAAAATGCTGTTTTCAAGTATTTAAACTGTCATATTCATGTATATGTCGTGTGTAATGGCTTATGTTTGCAAAATCAAGATTAAATAGCTGTTTTCAGCTTGCAAAAACATACAAAATGCTGTTTTCAAGTATTTAAACTGTCATATTCATATTTCTGTCGTGTACAATAGCTAATGTTGGTGAAAGCAAGATAAAAATGCTGTTTTAAGCATGCAAAGGCATACAAAACGCCGTTTTCAAGAATTTAAACTGTCATATTCTTGTATATGTCGTGTATAATAGCTAATGTTGGTGAATGCAAGATAAAAAAGCTGTTTTAAGCATGCAAAAGCATACAAAACACCGTTTTAACGTATTTAAACTGTCATATTCATGTATATGTCGTGTGTAATGGCTTATGTTTGCAAAATCAAGATAAAATAGCTGTTTTCAGCTTGCAGAAACATACAAAATGCTGTTTTTAAGTATTTAAACTGTCATATTCATGTATATGTCGTGTGTAATGGCTTATGTTTGCAAAATCAAGATAAAATAGCTGTTTTCAGCTTGCAAAAACGTACAAAATGCTGTTTTCAAGTATTTAAACTATCATATTCATGTATATGTCGTGTGTATTGGCTTATGTTTGCAAAATCAAGATTAAATAGCTGTTTTCAACTTGCAAAAACATACAAAATGCTGTTTTAAAGTATTTAAACTGTCATATTCATATTTCTGTCGTGTACAATAGCTAATGTTGGTGAAAGCAAGATAAAAATGCTGTTTTAAGCATGCAAAAGCATACAAAACACCGTTTTCAAGTATTTAAACTGTCATATTCATGTATATGTCGTGTGTAATGGCTTATGTTTGCAAAATCAAGATAAAATAGCTGTTTTCAGCTTGAGAAAACATACAAAATGCTGTTTTCAAGTATTTAAGCTGTCATATTCATGTTTCTGTCGTGTATAATAGATAATGTTGGTGAAAGCAAGAAAAAAATGCTGTTTTAAGTATGCAAAAGCAAACAAAACACCGTTTTCAAGTATTTAAACTTTCATATTCATGTATATGTCGTGTGTAATGGCTTATGTTTGCAAAATCAAGATAAAATAGCTGTTTTCAGCTTAAAAAAACATACAAAATGCTGTTTTCAAGTATTTTAACTGTCATATTCATGTATATGTCGTGTGTAATGGCTTATGTTTGCAAAATCAATTTAAAATAGCTGTTTTCAGCTTGCAAAAACATACAAAATGCTGTTTTCAAGTATTTAAACTGTCATATTTATGTTTCTGGCGTGTATAATAGCTAATGTTGGTGAAAGCAAGATAAAAATGCTGTTTTAAGCATGCAAAAGCTTACAAAACACCGTTTTCAAGTATTTAAACTGTCATATTCATGTATATGTCGTGTGTAATGGCTTATGTTTGCAAAATCAAGATAAAATAGCTGATTTCAGCTTGCAAAAACATACAAAATGCTGTTTTCAAGTATCTAAACTGTCATATTCATGTATATGTCGTGTGTAATGGCTTATGTTTGCAAAATCAAGATAAAATAGCTGTTTTCAGCTTGCAAAAACATACAAAATGCTGTTTTCAAGAATTTAAACTGTCATATTCATGTTTCTGTCGTGTATAATAGCCAATGTTGGTGAAAGAAAGATGAAAATGCTGTTTTAAGCATCCAAAAGCATACAAAACACCGTTTTCAAGTATTTAAACTGTCATATTCATGTATATGTCGTGTGTAATGGCTTATGTTTGCAAAATCAAGATAAAATAGCTGTTTTCTGCTTGCAAAAACATACATAATGCTGTTTTCAAGTATTTAAACTGTCATATTCATGTTTCTGTCGTGTATAATAGCTAATGTTGGTGAAAGAAAGATAAAAATGCTGTTTTAAGCATGCAAAAACATACAAAACACCGTTTTCAAGTTTTTAAACTGTCATATTCATGTATATGTCGTGTGTAATGGCTTATGTTTGCAAAATCAAGATAAAATAGCTGTTTTCAGCTTGCAAAAACATACAAAATGCTGTTTTCAAGTATTTAAACTGTCATATTCATGTATATGTCGTGTGTAATGGCTTATGTTTGCAAAATCAAGATAAAATAGCTGTTTTCAGCTTGCAAAAACATACAAAATGCTGTTTTCAAGTATTTAAACTGACATATTCATGTATCTGTCGTGTATAATAGCTAATGTTGGTGAAAGAAAGATAAAAAAGCTGTTTTAAGCATGCAAAAGCATACAAAACACCGTTTTCAAGTATTTAAACTGTCATATTCATGTATATGTCGTGTGTAATGGCTTATGTTTGCAAAATCAAGATAAAATAGCTGTTTTCAGCTTGCAAAAACATACAAAATGCTGTTTTCAAGTATTTAAACTTTCATATTCATGTATATGTCGTGTGTAATGGCTTATGTTTGCAAAATCAAGATAAAATAGCTGTTTTCAGCTTGCAAAAACATACATAATGCTGTTTTCAAGTATTTAAACTGTCATATTCATGTTTCTGTCGTGTATAATAGCTAATGTTGGTGAAAGAAAGATAAAAATGCTGTTTTAAGCATGCAAAAGCATACAAAACACCGTTTTCAAGTATTTAAACTGTCATATTCATGTATATGTCGTGTGTAATGGCTTATGTTTGCAAAATGAAGATAAAATAGCTGTCTTCAGCTTGCAAAAACATACAAAATGCTGTTTTTAAGTATTTAAACTGTCATATTCATATATATGTCGTGTGTAATGGCTTATGTTTTCAAAATCAATATAAAATAGCTGTTTTCAGCTTGCAAAAACATACAAAATGCTGTTTTCAAGTATTTAAACTTTAATATTCATGTATATGTCGTGTGTAATGGCTTATGTTTGCATAATCAAAATAAAATAGCTGTTTTCAGCTTGCAAAAACATACAAAATTCTGTTTTCAAGTATCTAAACTGTCATATTCATGTATATGTCGTGTGTAATGGCTTATGTTTGCAAAATGAAGATAAAATAGCTGTCTTCAGCTTGCAAAAACATACAAAATGCTGTTTTTAAGTATTTAAACTGTCATATTCATGTATATGTTGTGTGTAATAGCTTATGTTTTCAAAATCAATATAAAAAAGCTGTTTTCGGCTTGCAAAAACATACAAAATGCTGTTTTCAAGTATTTAAACTGTCTTATTCGTGTATATGTCGTGTAATGGCTTATGTTTGCAAAATCAATATAAAATAGCTGTTTTCAGCTTGGAAAAACATACAAAATGCTGTTTTAAAGTATATAAACTGTCATATTCATGTTTCTGGCGTGTATAATAGCTAATGTTGGTGAAAGCAAGATAAAATTGCTGTTTTAAGCATGCAAAAGCTTACAAAACACCGTTTTCAAGTATTTAAACTGTCATATTCATGTATATGTCGTGTGTAATGGCTTATGTTTGCACAATCAAGATAAAATAGCTGTTTTCAGCTTGCAAAAACATACAAAATACTGTTTTCAAGTATTTAAACTGTCATATTCATGTATATGTCGTGCGTAATGGCTTATGTTTGCAAAATCAAGATAAAATAGCTGTTTTCAGCTTGCAAAAACATACAAAATGCTGTTTTCAAGTATTTAGACTGTCATATTCATGTTTCTGTCGTGTATAATAGCTAATGTTGGTGAAAGAAAGATAAAAATGCTGTTTTAAGCATGCAAAAGCATACAAAACACCGTTTTCAAGTATTTAAACTGTCATATTCATGTACATGTCGTGTGTAAAGGCTTATGTTTGCAAAATCAAGATAAAATAGCTGTTTTCAGCTGGCAAAAACATACAAAATGCAGTTTTCAAGTATTTAAACTGTCATATTCATGTTTCTGGCGTGTATAATAGCTAATGTTGGTGAAAACAAGATAAAAATGCTGTTTTCAGCTTGAAAAAACATACAAAATGCTGTTTTCAAGTATTTAAACTTTCATATTCATGTATATGTCGTGTGTAATGGCTCATGTTTGCAAAATCAAGATAAAGTAGCTGTTTTCAGCTTGCAAAAATATAAAAAATGCTGTTTTCAAGTATTTAAACTGTCATATTCATGTATATGTCGTGTGTAATGGCTTATGTTTGCAAAATCAAGATAAAATAGCTGTTTTCAGCTTGCAAAAACATACAAAATGCTGTTTTTAAGTATTTAAACTGTCATATTCATGTTTCTGTCGTGTATAATAGATAATGTTGGTGAAAGCAAGATAAAAATGCTGTTTTAAGCATGCAAAAGCATACAAAACACCGTTTTCAAGTATTTAAACTGTCATATTTATTTATTTATTTATTTATTTATTTATAAGTTGAGGCCATACAACAGGACTAGGTCCCAATTACAGTACGGCACTAAATTACTATGACATACAAACAATAAAAATAGTACAAAAAGTTGAAGCACACAATAATGATACATAATAAATGTCAGCGATTATTGTTTGTAAGTATTAGGTAACTATTAGATGATTCATTTTGTTTAATTTAATTAGACTCAGTCTCCACCACCGTCTAGAAGATTACGTAGGGGATAGCAGTTATTAATTTACTTTATACGTAATTCCTTTCAGTTTGTTCTTAGCAGTGCAATTGACTAGTTCGTTATTGTGTTTATTGGAGGATTTAGTTAGTGATTGTGGAAACTAGGTGAGTTTCACTGAGCGTGTGAGCGTGTGACTGATGTTGTGATATCCTAGCCTGATATCCCTATCCCTGTATGGCGCCGCGTCCTGTTAACTTGCTGTGTGCGAGGGGAGGCAGCCGAGTTGCGCCCAACAATGCGCCAGTTACCGGCCTGGTGCCAACGGTGCCCTGCTTGAGTTCAGGAGCCCAGTTTTCGCTTGCATCTTGAGTGGTGAGGTGGAGTTTAGAGTTTCTACTCGGCTTTCAACTCTTTCTCCTGAAGCCTTGGTTAAGCCACTCGTGAGAGATGACAAGTTCTCGATGTACTGTGTGTTATCGAGCTTCGCATATCATGCTGTGTGCGTGAGGCGATGTTTTTGGGGCCCGTGATGTACTGTGTGTTATCCGGTGCCTGATTCACCCGGTTGTTAACCGTGGTGTGCAGCTCTCATATTCCAAGCTGTGTGCGCGGATTGAGAGGTTCCTTTTTTTATCCTGTTGAGATCCAAATTAGCTGTGTGCTATTCCATTTGGTGAATGTGGATGTTGAGAGAATATGTGCCTGCACGGTATGCTTGAGCTCATAGCTGTTTCTTTCTTTTCAGGGCTTCCCGGTTACGCAACAGCCGTAGGATAGCTAATTAAGATAATTAGATATATTGTAGTATTAATTTTTGGGTAAATATATTTGTTTATTTCTAGCAACATTAATACTTTATTTCAGCGCACCTGACACACCTTTTTCTTCCTTTTTAACATTTCAGAAGTGGGATCTGAACAGCTTTCATCTGTACAACTTGGATCTGAACAACTTTCATCTGTACAACTTAGATCTGAACAGCTTTCATCTGTACAACTTACATCTGAACTGCTTGCATTTAACTTTGTTGAAGCGACCTGACATCATTTCTAATTAGGACTTGCTTAATGCACCGCTGGATCTACAATTTCGAAGAAAATCTAGGAATGTATTCACGCAGTAGAAGTCGTAGCAGAAGTCCTCTTCGATGTCGTACCCGCAGTCGCAGTCCTCTGTTTCGAAGCCCGACTCGAAGCGCTCAAGATAGCTTGATACAAGTATCTGAGATGATGGTACAACTAACTGAGAACGTCAGTCGTATGCAACAACAGATGGTAACATCTACATCTCACAGCGTAAGACCTGAATCTCGTGAAGCAATCCCTTATTTTGATCCCGACGATGAAACTCAATCCATGGAATCATGGTTGACGAAGATTGAGGATTTGAAACACCTTTACAAATGGGATGAACCTACAACAATCTTGTATGTTACCTCACGTCTAAAAGGGTATGCTGCTACATGGTACAGAAGTTTGAGCGGATTTCAATATTCTTGGGAAACTTGGAAGTCGATGCTCACGGAAGCTTTCCCTCAACATCAAGATTATTACGCCAAGTTGCAGCGAATGATGGCAAGAACGAAAAGTCTAGACGAGTCCATGCTGAAGTATTTCTACGAGAAATTAGCATTGCTGAATGGTTGCGAAATATATGACAGTAAGGCAGTATCTTGCATCATAGGTGGAATATCCGACAGCACGACACGCGCCGCTGCTTTAGCACGTGACTGTAAAAAGCCAGAAGAATTACTCCTCTTTCTGAAGACTATACAGGAAGATATACCTGTCAGACGTCAAGAAAAGCATTTTAAGCACGGGCACAAGAATAGGAGTAATGGAAGATACAATCGCACTAATTTTCGGAATATAGGTCACCAGACAGATAATCGTGGGAATTCTATAGTACGTTGCTACAATTGCCGAGAATCCGGTCACAAGGCCAATAGATGTCCGAAAAGAAGTCGACCTCGATGTGACAAATGTAGGAACTTTCACCAGGGAAACGAAACATGCAGGAACCAGCAAAAGTCTCAGGATAAGACTGTACTCACCACAACATCAGAGGTAAGCCCGAATGATAAATTCTTTTTCCCAATTCAAGTGAACGGTCAAGATAGTCGAGGATATATAGATTTGGGTTCAACATGCGTTACTTTGACGGAGTCAGAAGCCGAACGGTTGGATATACATTACGATGCAAATAAACGGAGACTTTTGAGAGGATTTGGACAAGGAAGTGTGGAAACTCTTGGCGAGGCCGAAGAGCAAAGAATAAAGGTAGATGAGATTGAGGTAGCAGTACCTATCTGCATTGTACCGGATTTTGTACAAACGATTCCAATGATTATCGGACAGCCGTTTACGGAAGCAGTTGATGTTGTCATTTACAAGGATTCGAAGAAGATGCGAATTTTCCAGAAGTCTGATTGCCCATTTACTCATGTGGAAGTTGCAGCTCCGGAAGGGTGCAAAATTTGGACTAAGGAGGCAACTGTGATACCGCCAGGATATGTTGGACATGTGGTTTGCCGAATTGAAACGACGGGTGATGTATTCGTGGACTTAAGCGTACGAGCGCAAGAAGGACGAGAACATGTAATCCCAAGATGTATGGTATCGGCAGATCTTAACAAGGAGTGTGTTTTACCGGTAGCGAATTTGTCAGATAACGATCTTACGATTCGGAGCAATAGCGTGATTGCTAGAGGAAAGAGATGCCAAATGATGAGTGATTCGGAAACAACGAGGAAAAGTGACTTCGTTTTTTCAGAGCAAGACTTGCACATAGGCGATGATTTAACGGACAACCAGAAACGAGAAGTCGTAAATTTACTCAAGAAGTTTAGAGATTGTTTTGCGAACTCCGTGGGAGGAATAAAATGTGCAACCGTACCCGAAGTGGAAATTTTGCTAACGGATGAGACTCCAATTACCTACAGACCGTATCGTCTTTCTTACGAGGAAAGGAACCAAGTTCAAGGAATCGTGAAGGAGCTGCTAGACGCCGACATCATTAGAGAGTCAAGTTCACCATTTTCTTCCCCGATCTTGTTGGTCAAGAAACGGAACGGTGATGCTAGGATGTGTATTGATTATAGGAAGCTTAACGCAGTGACTGTTAAAGATAGATTTCCTCTCCCTAGGATAGATGATCAACTAAACAGATTACAAGGCACGAGATATTTTACATCGTTGGACATGACTTCAGGATACTATCAGATTCCCATCGCAGAGAACAGTAAACACAAGACATCTTTCGTTACACCAGATGGCCAGTATGAGTTTAATCGACTACCGTTTGGATTAACAAATGCACCGTCAGTCTTCCAAAGGATGATCAACAAAATATTAGGATCTTACCGGAACACCATCGCCATGGCATATTTAGACGATGTACTCTGTCCATCAGCAACTTTTAGGGAAGGCATAGAACGATTGGAGATTTTGTTGGATATCTTCAGGAAGAATAATTTGACTTTGAATCTGAAGAAATGTTTCTTTTTCGCAAGTTCAGTGAACTATTTAGGATTTGAGATTAATAAAGATGGCGTGAGACCAGGAGCCGAGAAAATAAAAGCTGTACGAAAGTTTCAACCACCCGTAAATATCCATCAAGTTCGACAGTTTTTAGGATTGACAAGTTATTTTCGTCAATTTGTGAAGAATTATGCAAAGATTGCTCAACCGATTACTAACTTGTTGAAGAAAAACGTAGCGTGGAAATGGAGTGTGGAGGAAAGCAAAGCGTTTGAGGAACTGAAGGAACACCTTGTGAAACAACCACTTTTAGCACTTTACAATCGGCATGCGGAGACCGAAGTACATACGGATGCGAGCAAAATTGGAATTGGTGGAATGTTGTTACAAAAACAGGAATCCGGAAAATTACATCCCATTGCTTATTATAGCCGCCAAACGACTGAACCGGAGAAGAAGTATCATTCTTATGAACTGGAGACGCTAGCTGTAGTTGAATCGCTTAAGAAATTCAGAGTTTATCTACTAGGACTGAGCTTCAAGGTAGTTACGGATTGTAACGCACTTCGCACTACTAGTACGAAACGCGATTTGATTCCTAGAATTGGACGTTGGTGGTTACAACTGCAGGAGTATACGTTTAGCGTGGAATATAGACCAGGAGTTCGGATGGCACACGTAGATGCCTTAAGTAGGAATCCAACACCAGAACAACAACCGCTTGAAGATTATGGAGTTTTCCACATAACAGCTGAAGACTGGGTGTTGGCAGGCCAAATGACAGATGAAAAATTGAAACTCATCAAGGATATTTTAATAAAACCAGCTGTAACAAATTATGAAAAGGACATTCATAAGGACTATTGTTTGAAAAGTGGAAGGATATATAAAGTTACATCAACAGGAACTCAGTGGGTCGTACCGAAAGGACAACGTGCGCAGATCGTCAGAACATGTCATGATGACTTTGGTCATTTTGGATTAGAAAGGACACTGCATAAAGTAAGTGAGTCATATTGGTTTCCAAATATGAGGAGATATGTCAAGAAATATATCGATCGTTGTTTGAGATGCTTGTACCATAAACAACCTAAAGGACGACAACCTGGTTTCTTGAATCCGATAGAGAAAGTTCCGATTCCTTTTCACACACTACATGTTGATCACCTAGGACCGTTTGTCAGAAGCTCATCAGGAAAGTGTTATCTCATCGTAGCTGTGGATGCATTTACAAAGTACGTCACTCTGGAACCGGTTAAGGACACTAGCACGAAACACGTTGTAACATTTATGGAGAAATTGCAGTATACATTTGGAATTCCAACTCGTATTATAACTGACCGTGGAACAGCTTTTACAGCCAAGAAGTTTTCTGAGTTTTGCGACAAACTTGGAATCAGACACGTCATGAATGCCGTCGCGACGCCCAGAGCGAATGGCCAATGTGAAAGATATAACAGTACTATTATTGCGTCTTTGTCAAGTTCTATACGAGAAGATATTCACTGGGATAGAAAAATTAAGGACATACAATTTTCTTTGAATAATACCGTCAATTCAATCACCAAAAGGACTGCAAGTGAACTTTTGTTTGGATTTAAACCTAGAGCACCAGCAGATTCATTTTTAAGTGCGGAAGTGCAGAATAATGATCAGGATCCAGTCGATTTGCAGCAAATAAGAGAACAAGCATCAGCAGAGATGACTCAGAAGCAATTAATACAAAAGAAACAATTCGATAAACACAGATGGTTAGGTAGGAAATACAAAGAGGGTGAATTAGTATTAATTAAGAAGCAAGTCGCATCAGAAGGAAAAAGTAAGAAATTAACAGCACCGTATGCTGGACCTTTCATCATTTCGAGAGTTTTACGGAATGACAGATATGTAGTCGAAGATTTGCCTGATTCAACAAGAAGTAAACGAGCAAAGTACAGTAATGTAATAGCAATAGATAGGATGAAACCGTACAAAGCACCAGAGAGTGCAACAGATTCGGAGAATCAAGATTCAAATTCAGGGGACGATATCAACAAAGCTCAAGAGTAATTCCTCGAGGACGAGAAATATTTTCAGGATGGCCGAACTGTCAGCGATTATTGTTTGTAAGTATTAGGTAACTATTAGATGATTCATTTTGTTTAATTTAATTAGACTCAGTCTCCACCACCGTCTAGAAGATTACGTAGGGGATAGCAGTTATTAATTTACTTTATACGTAATTCCTTTCAGTTTGTTCTTAGCAGTGCAATTGACTAGTTCGTTATTGTGTTTATTGGAGGATTTAGTTAGTGATTGTGGAAACTAGGTGAGTTTCACTGAGCGTGTGAGCGTGTGACTGATGTTGTGATATCCTAGCCTGATATCCCTATCCCTGTATGGCGCCGCGTCCTGTTAACTTGCTGTGTGCGAGGGGAGGCAGCCGAGTTGCGCCCAACAATGCGCCAGTTACCGGCCTGGTGCCAACGGTGCCCTGCTTGAGTTCAGGAGCCCAGTTTTCGCTTGCATCTTGAGTGGTGAGGTGGAGTTTAGAGTTTCTACTCGGCTTTCAACTCTTTCTCCTGAAGCCTTGGTTAAGCCACTCGTGAGAGATGACAAGTTCTCGATGTACTGTGTGTTATCGAGCTTCGCATATCATGCTGTGTGCGTGAGGCGATGTTTTTGGGGCCCGTGATGTACTGTGTGTTATCCGGTGCCTGATTCACCCGGTTGTTAACCGTGGTGTGCAGCTCTCATATTCCAAGCTGTGTGCGCGGATTGAGAGGTTCCTTTTTTTATCCTGTTGAGATCCAAATTAGCTGTGTGCTATTCCATTTGGTGAATGTGGATGTTGAGAGAATATGTGCCTGCACGGTATGCTTGAGCTCATAGCTGTTTCTTTCTTTTCAGGGCTTCCCGGTTACGCAACAGCCGTAGGATAGCTAATTAAGATAATTAGATATATTGTAGTATTAATTTTTGGGTAAATATATTTGTTTATTTCTAGCAACATTAATACTTTATTTCAGCGCACCTGACACACCTTTTTCTTCCTTTTTAACATTAATGTAATACAATAATAATGGAAAAATATACTTCTAAGAATTATAAATTAATTAAATAAATGTAGTGTTTTACACAGCGTTTAAATTGGTACAAACTATAATAGAATATATCTAAAGTACAAATTTGTGATGACAAATTATTATATAGCAGAGAAAGTCTAGTAACCGGTGAATTTATGGCATAATTAGTTTTAACATTATTAACTAGAAACAGATCGGAAGAACGAGTTAAACGAATAGGTACTTTTATATGAAACTTTACAACAAGATTAGGGCTATCGATGTGGTTGTTTAAAATTTTATATAAAAATGTCAAATCTAGAATTATTCTCCTATGTTGGAGCGAGGGAAGTTGTAGGTTGTTATGGGGAAATTTCCAATTTATATGTGAAATAAATTTTCGTTGAATTCGCTCAATTCTGTTTATATAAATTGCATAATACGGAGACCAGCAAATGGAGGCAAATTCAAGCTGAGAACGAACTAGGGTATAATATAAATATACAAATGAATTGAGATTACTGAATATCCTCCCAATTCTCAGAATGAACCCCAACATTTTGTAGGCCTTCTTTACTATATAATCAATGTGTTTATCAAATAGTAATTTAGGATCTAGCACAACACCAAGATCCTTAATTTGAGTTACTCTTACGAGAGGATTACCAGAGATGCAGTAATCATATTGAATAATATTTCTATTTCTCGTGAAAGTAATAGTAGAACATTTATTTATATTGAAAAATAAATCATTATGCGTTAGATATGAACATAGCCTATCAAGATCTGCTTGCAAACCTAATGCATCCTGAATAGTAGAAACCGCTTTATAGATCTTCATATCGTCTGCATACATAATGAATTTAGAATGATTGAAACATTTTGTAACATCATTGATAAAAATGATAAAGAGAAGTGGCCCTAGATGGGATCCCTGAGGCACTCCAGAAGTAACATGAACGTAATTGGATGTAAAACCATTAAAAGCAACACATTGATATCTGTCTGTTAGGTATGAGTTAAACCATTGGAGCAAACTGCTATGTATTCCAAACATCTCCAACTTGAATAGTAATAAGGAATGATTTATTTTATCAAACGCCTTGCTAAAATCAGTATACACTGCGTCAACTTGTGTCCTTTCATTCATATTATCTAGGAGAAAATCAGTGAATTCCACTAGATTGGTATCAACAGACCGACCGGCATAAAAACCGTGTTGTTCAAAGTTTATAAAATTTTTAAACGAGTAAAATAGTCGTTTATGTATAATTTTTTCTAAAATTTTTTTCAAATATACATAATTTTGAAATAGGTCGATAACTTTCAACACTGTTTCTGTTACCAGATTTGAAAATTGGTGTAATTAAAGATTTTTTCCAGATAATAGGACAGTGACCTTCAGCGAGTGATTTGTTGTATATTAGCGTCAGCGGATGAGATAAAGATGATGCACATGACTTGACAAACACACTAGGGATTCCATCAGAACCAGCTCCTTTATTCACATCTAGGGTGGACATTATCTCTAGTACTTCACATTCATTCACAAAAATGTGACCCATATCCACATTAATGTCTGACAAACTAACATTAGGTTTGGCAGGTACTGCGCTACTGTTTAAGAATACCGATTGAAAATAATCCGCGAACATATTGCTAATTTCAGTGCCATCACTGGAATTACAATCATTGTAACACATATTATGAGGTATACCTTGCTTCTTAACGGATGATATATAGCTCCAGAATTTTTTGATGTTGTTTGGTATCTCTCTTTCCACGTTATTAATATAGTTATAATAACACAATTTGCTCAAGTCCTTAACTTGCCTTCTAAGTTTTGAAAATTTTAGATAGTGTGCGGTGTTATTAAATTTTTTAAATTTGACGTGAGCCTTTTCTTTTTGTTTTATTAATTTTATTAATTCAGAGGTGAACCAGCACGGATATAAATTTCTGGATTTTTGTTTATGAGGTATAAAAGATTTAATAGCGTTATTAATATTTTCATAAAATATGTTAAGTGACTCTTCAGAGTTTAAGTTAAAGAAAAGTCGATCCCAATCCACAGCAGATAGACAACTATTAATCTCATCATAGTTAGCTTTTTTAAACAGTAAAATATTCCTAACATTGTGCATCAATGTGGGTAGGAGATCACACTTATAGCTAATGATTAATGGAGGGTGATGAGAGTCAACCCCAACGAGAGGCAGAGTACAATGGGCAACATCAACAGACTTTACATTTGATAATATTAGATCTAAACATCGGCTATTCTGGTTTAAGACTCCGTTGAATTGTTTAAGATTACAGTAGGACATGATATCCACAAAATCAGAGGAAACCGTGTTGTAAATGTTATCGGCAATGTAATAGTTGTTAACGGCGTGCCATTGTAGTAGTGGTAAATTAAAATCACCACATATTAAAAATTTGTCATTCGGCATAGAGTCTGTTATTTTAATTAAATTGTTTGTAAATCTATTTAAATCTTCAGAGCTTTTGGGGGGAATATAAACGCAACATATATGTAGTTTTGTAGATTTTAAATATACTGTTATCCACACATCTTCGGCTGTTGTAGACCACTCCGGTTTGTGAACAAAGTTAATATTATTTTTTACACCTATTAACACACCACCACCATCACACTTTAAAGATGCAGACGACTCTCTATCCCGCCTCACAACACAATAATTATTGGCAAAAACTTCGTGGTCCAATACGGACGAGTTCAGGAATGTTTCCGTGAGACATAGAATATCAAAGTCACATGTAGCTGAGCTCAGTTTGAAATCGTGTGTTTTGGTTCTCAGACCACGGACGTTCTGATAATAAATGTTTATATCCATTAAAACCGAAAAATAAAATAATAAGAAGATATTATTTAATGCAAGTTATTGACGTCAGCCTCAGAAGTAATTGTTATAATTCTGGAAGTGTCAGTTTTCCGCGCGTGTATTTTTCCGTTTTTGGTCCACACGAATTTATAGTTCTTGGTGCGTAAACTATCCCGAGCTAATTTGAAGAGTGCAGCGTTATCCTTCGTGAGATGATCGTTTAAATAAATTTTTGTGTCATTCCCCTCATACCCTAAAGTAGAAGTGGTGACATTACTGGACTTGACGGCAGTCATGAACACATCCTTCATACCCCTCGAGATAAATTTAACGACAATGTTCTTCGGACGATTGGAAGTGGATTTATTAAAGTGTGGAACACGGTGAGTGGCGTCAATATCATTAGTTTTTAGATCAATTTTGGCTGATTTGGCTAACTTGATGACAATATCGTGAATGTTTTCGTTACTTTTCTCCGGTATGTTCTGAATTACTACATTATTAACTCGGGAGTACTGCTCGAGATCATTCAGTCTATCATTTAGTTTTTTTACCGTTGTTTTTAACTCGTTATTTTCAGTGCGAACCATTTCTAGGTCTTTTACTTTATTATTAAGGGTGTTTAAACTTTTTTAGAAATCCGTAATTATTCATTCATGTATATGTCGTGTGTAATGGCTTATGTTTGCAAAATGAAGATAAAATAGCTGTCTTTAGCTTGCAAAAACATACAAAATGCTGTTTTTAAGTATTTAAACTGTCATATTCATGTATATGTCGTGTGTAATGGCTTATGTTTTCAAAATCAATATAAAAAAGCTGTTTTCAGCTTGCAAAAACATACAAAATGCTGTTTTCAAGTATTTAAACTGTCTTATTCATGTATATGTCGTGTGTAATGGCTTATGTTTGCAAAATCAATATAAAATAGCTGTTTTCAGCTTGGAAAAACATACAAAATGCTGTTTTAAAGTATATAAACTGTCATATTCATGTTTCTGGCGTGTATAATAGCTAATGTTGGTGAAAGCAATATAAAAATGCTGTTTTAAGCATGCAAAAGCTTACAAAACACCGTTTTCAAGTATTTAAACTGTCATATTCATGTATATGTCGTGTGTAGTGGCTTATGTTTGCACAATCAAGATAAAATAGCTGTTTTCAGCTTGCAAAAACATACAAAATGCTGTTTTCAAGTATTTAAACTGTCATATTCATGTTTCTGTCGTGTATTATAGCTAATGTTGGTGAAAGAAAGATAAAAATGCTGTTTTAAGCATGCAAAAGCATACAAAACACCGTTTTCAAGTATTTAAACTGTCATATTCAAGTATATGTCGTGTGTAATGGCTTATGTTTTCAAAATCAATATAAAAAAGCTGTTTTCAGCTTGCAAAAACATACAAAATGCTGTTTTCAAGTATTTAAACTGTCTTATTCATGTATATGTCGTATGTAATGGCTTATGTTTGCAAAATCAATATAAAATAGCCGTTTTCAGCTTGGAAAAACATACAAAATGCTGTTTTAAAGTATATAAACTGTCATATTCATGTTTCTGGCGTGTATAATAGCTAATGTTGGTGAAAGCAATATAAAAATGCTGTTTTAAGCATGCAAAAGCTTACAAAACACCGTTTTCAAGTATTTAAACTGTCATATTCATGTATATGTCGTGTGTAGTGGCTTATGTTTGCACAATGAAGATAAAATAGCTGTTTTCAGCTTGCAAAAACATACAAAATGCTGTTTTCAAGTATTTAAACTGTCATATTCATGTATATGTCGTGCGTAATGGCTTATGTTTGCAAAATCAAGATAAAATAGCTGTTTTCAGCTTGTAAAAACATACAAAATGCTGTTTTCAAGTATTTAAACTGTCATATTCATGTTTCTGTCGTGTATAATAGCTAATGTTGGTGAAAGAAAGATAAAAATGCTGTTTTAAGCATGCAAAAGCATACAAAACACCGTTTTCAAGTATTTAAACTGTCATATTCATGTATATGTCGTGTGTAATGGCTTATGTTTGCAAAATCAAGATAAAATAGCTGTTTTCAGCTTGCAAAAACATACAAAATGCTGTTTTCAAGTATTTAAACTGTCATATTCATGCATATGTCGTGTGTAATGGCTTATGTTTTTGCAAAATCAATAAAAAAAAGCTGTTTTCAGCTTGCAAAAACACACAAAATGCTGTTTTCAAGTATTTAAACTGTCATATTCATGTTTCTGGCGTGTATAATAGCTAATGTTGGTGAAAGCAAGATAAAAATGCTGTTTTAAGCATGCAAAAGCTTACAAAACACCGTTTTCAAGTATTTAAACTGTCATATAAATGTATATGTCGTGTGTAATGGCTTATGTTTGCAAAATCAAAATAAAATAGCTGTTTTCAGCTTGCAAAACATACAAAATGCTGTTTTTAAGTATTTAAAATGTCATATTCATGTATATGTCGTATGTAATGGCTTATGTTTGCAAAATCAAGATAAAATAGCTGTTTTCAGCTTGCAAAAACATACAAAATGCTGTTTTTAAGTATTTAAAATGTCATATTCATGTATATGTCGTATGTATTGGCTTATGTTTGCAAAATCAAGATAAAATAACTGTTTTCAGCTTGCAAAAACATACAAAATGCTGTTTTTAAGTATTTAAACTTTCATATTCATGTATATGTCGTGTGTAATGGCTTATGTTTGCATAATCAAAATAAAATAGCTGTTTTCAGCTTGCAAAAACATACAAAATGCTGTTTTCAAGTATCTAAACTGTCATATTCATGTATATGTCGTGTGTAATGGCTTATGTTTGCAAAATTAAGATAAAATAGCTGTCTTCAGCTTGCAAAAACATACAAAATGCTGTTTTTAAGTATATAAACTGTCATATTCATGTATATGTCGTGTGTAATGGCTTATGTTTTCAAAATCAATATAAAAAAGCTGTTTTCAGCTTGCAAAAACATACAAAATGCTGTTTTCAAGTATTTAAACTGTCTTATTCATGTATATGTCGTGTGTAATGGCTTATGTTTGCAAAATCAATATAAAATAGCTGTTTTCAGCTTGGAAAAACATACAAAATGCTGTTTTAAAATATTTAAACTGTCATATTCATGTTTCTGGCGTGTATAATAGCTAATGTTGGTGAAAGCAAAATAAAAATGCTGTTTTAAGCATGCAAAAGCTTACAAAACATCGTTTTCAAGTATTTAAACTGTCATATTCATGTATATGTCGTGTGTAATGGCTTATGTTTGCACAATCAAGATAAAATAGCTGTTTTCAACTTGCAAAAACATACAAAATGCTGTTTTCAAGTATTTAAACTGTCATATTCATGTATATGTCGTGCGTAATGGCTTATGTTTGCAAATTCAAGATAAAATAGCTGTTTTCAGCTTGCAAAAACATACAAAATGCTGTTTTTAAGTATTTAAAATGTCATATTCATGAATATGTCGTATGTAATGGCTTATGTTTGCAAAATCAAGATAAAATAGCTGTTTTCAGCTTGCAAAAACATACAAAATTCTGTTTTCAAGTATTTAAACTGTCATATTCATGTTTCTGTCGTGTATAATAGCTAATGTTGGTGAAAGAAAGATAAAAATGCTGTTTTAAGCATGCAAAAGCATACAAAACACCGTTTTCAAGTATTTAAACTGTCATATTCATGTATTTGTCGTATGTAATGGCTTATGTTTGCAAAATCATGATAAAATAACTGTTTTCAGCTTGCAAAAACATACAAAATGCTGTTTTCAAGTATTTAAACTTTCATATTCATGCATATGTCGTGTGTAATGGCTTATGTTTGCATAATCAAGATAAAATAGCTGTTTTCAGCTTGCAAAAACATACAAAATGCTGTTTTCAAGTATCTAAACTGTCATATTCATGTATATGTCGTGTGTAATGGCTTATGTTTGCAAAATCAAGATAAAATAGCTGTCTTCAGCTTGCAAAAACATACAAAATGCTGTTTTTAAGTATTTAAACTGTCTTATTCATGTATATGTCGTGTGTAATTGCTTATGTTTTCAAAATCAATATAAAAAAGCTGTTTTCAGCTTGCAAAAACATACAAAATGCTGTTTTCAATTATTTAAACTGTCTTATTCATGTATATGTCGTGTGTAATGGCTTATGTTTGCAAAATCAATATAAAATAGCTGTTTTCAGCTTGGAAAAACATACAAAATGCTGTTTTAAAGTATTTAAACTGTCATATTCATGTTTCTGGCGTGTATAATAGCTAATGTTGGTGAAAGCTAGATAAAAATGCTGTTTTAAGCATGCAAAAGCTTACAAAACACCGTTTTCAAGTATTTAAACTGTCATATTCATGTATATGTCGTGTGTAATGGCTTATGTTTGCACAATCAAGATAAAATAGCTGTTTTCAGCTTGCAAAAACATACAAAATGCTGTTTTCAAGTATTTAAACTGTCATATTCATGTATATGTCGTGTGTAATGGCTTATGTTTGCAAAATCAAGATAAAATAGCTGTTTTCAGCTTGCAAAAACATACAAAATGCTGTTTTCAAAAATTTAAACTGTCATATTCATGTATATGTCGTGTGTAATGGCTTATGTTTGCAAAATCAAGATAAAAAAGCTGTTTTCAGCTTGCAAAAACATACAAAATGCTGTTTTCAAGTATTTAAACTGTCATATTCATGTTTCTGTCGTGTATAATAGCTCATGTTGGTGAAAGCAAGATAAAAATGCTATTTTAAGCATGCAAAAGCATACAAAACACCGTTTTCAAGTATTTAAACTGTCATATTCATGTATATGTCGTGTGTAATGGCTTATGTTTGCAAAATCAAGATAAACTAGCTGTTTTCAGCTTGCAAAAACATACAAAATGCTGTTTTCAAGTATTTAAACTTTCATATTCATGTATATGTCGTGTGTTATGGCTTATGTTTGCAAAATCAAGGTAAAATAGCTGTTTTCAGCTTGCAAAAATATACAAAATGCTGTTTTCAAGTATCTAAACTGTCATATTCATGTATATGTCGTGTGTAATGGCTTATGTTTGCAAAATCAAGATAAAATAGCTGTCTTCAGCTTGCAAAAACATACAAAATGCTGTTTTTAAGTATTTAAACTGTCATATTCATGTATATGTCGTGTGTAATGGCTCATGTTTGCAAAATCAATATTAAAAAGCTGTTTTCAGCTTGCAAAAATATACAAAATGCTGTTTTTAAGTATTTAAACTATCATATTCATGTATATGTCGTTTGTAATGGCTTATGTTTGCAAAATCAATATAAAATAGCTGTTTTCAGCTTGGAAAAACATACAAAATGCTGTTTTAAAGTATTTAAACTGTCATATTCATGTTTCTGGCGTGTATACTAGCTAATGTTGGTGAAAGTAAGATAAACATGCTATTTTAAGCATGCAAAAGCTTACAAAATACCGTTTTCAAGTATTTAAACTGTCATATTCAAGTATATGTCGTGTGTAATGGCTTATGTTTGCACAATCAAGATAAAATAGCTGTTTTCAGCTTGCAAAAACATACAAAATGCTGTTTTCAAGTATTTAAACTGTCATATTCATGTATATGTCGTGTGTAATGGCTTATGTTTGCCAAATCAAGATAAAATAGCTGTTTTCAGCTTGCAAAAACATACAAAATGCTGTTTTCAAGTATTTAAACTGTCATATTCATGTTTCTGTCGTGTATAATAGCTAATGTTGGTGAAAGAAAGATAAAAATGCTGTTTTAAGCATGCAAAAACATACAAAACACCGTTTTCAAGTTTTTAAACTGTCATATTCATGTATATGTCGTGTGTAATGGCTTATGTTTGCAAAATCAAGATAAAATAGCTGTTTTCAGCTTGCAAAAACATACAAAATGCTGTTTTCAAGTATTTAATCTGTCATATTCATGTATCTGTCGTGTATAATAGCTAATGTTGGTGAAAGAAAGATAAAAAAGCTGTTTTAAGCATGCAAAAGCATACAAAACACCGTTTTCAAGTATTTAAACTGTCATATTCATGTATATGTCGTGTGTAATGACTTATGTTTGCAAAATCAAGATAAAATAGCTGTTTTCAGCTGGCAAAAACATACAAAATGCTGTTTTCAAGTATTTAAACTGTCATATTCATGTTTCTGGCGTGTATAATAGCTAATGTTTGTGAAAGCAAGATAAAAATGCTGTTTTCAGCTTGAAAAAACATACAAAATGCTGTTTTCAAGTATTTAAACTTTCATATTCATGTATATGTCGTGTGTAATGGCTTATGTTTGCAAAATCAAGATAAAATAGCTGTTTTCAGCTTTCAAAAACATAAAAAATGCTGTTTTCAAGTTTTTAAACTGTCATATTCATGTATATGTCGTGTGTAATGGCTTATGTTTGCAAAATCAAGATAAAATAGCTGTTTTCAGCTTGCAAAAACATACAAAATGCTGTTTTCAAGTATTTAAACTGTCATTTTCATGTTTCTGTCGTGTATTAGAGCTAATGTTGGTGAAAGCAAGATAAAAATGCTGTTTTAAGCATGCAAAAGCATACAAAACACCGTTTTCAAGTATTTAAACTGTCATATTCATATATATGTCGTGTGTAATGGCTTATGTTTGCAAAATCAAGACAAAATAACTGTTTTAAGCTTGCAAAAACATACAAAATGCTGTTTTTAAGTATTTAAACTGTCATATTCATGTTTCTGTCGTGTCTAATAGCTAATGTTGGCGAAAGCAAGATAAAAATGCTGTTTTATGCATGCAAAAGCATACAAAACACCGTTTTCAAGTATATAAACTGTCATATTCATGTATATGTCGTGTGTAATGGCTTATGTTTGCAAAATCAAGATAAAATAGCTGTTTTCAGCTTGCAAAAACATACAAAATGCTGTTTTCAAGTATTTAAACTGTCATATTCATGTATATGTCGTGTGTAATGGCTTATGTTTGCAAAATCAAGATAAAATAGCTGTTTTCAGGTTGCAAAAACATACAAAATGCTGTTTTCAAGTATTTAAACTGTCATATTCATGTTTCTGTCGTGTATAATAGCTAATGTTGGTGAAAGCAAGATAAAAATGCTGTTTTAAGCATGCAAATCATACAAAACACCGTTTTCAAGTATTTAAACTGTCATATTCATGTATATGTCGTGTGTAATGGCTTATGTTTGCAAAATCAATATAAAATAGCTGTTTTCAGCTTGCAAAAACATACAAAATGCTGTTTTCAAGTATTTAAACTGTCATATTCATGTTTCTGGCGTGTATAATAGCTAATGTTGGTGAAAGCAAGATAAAAATGCTGTTTTAAGCATGCAAAGGCATACAAAACGCCGTTTTCAAGAATTTAAACTGTCATATTCTTGTATATGTCGTGTATAATAGCTAATGTTGGTGAATGCAAGATAAAAAAGCTGTTTTAAGCATGCAAAAGCATACAAAACACCGTTTTAACGTATTTAAACTGTCATATTCATGTATATGTCGTGTGTAATGGCTTATGTTTGCAAAATCAAGATAAAATAGCTGTTTTCAGCTTGCAGAAACATACAAAATGCTGTTTTTAAGTATTTAAACTGTCATATTCATGTATATGTCGTGTGTAATGGCTTATGTTTGCAAAATCAAGATAAAATAGCTGTTTTCAGCTTGCAAAAACGTACAAAATGCTGTTTTCAAGTATTTAAACTATCATATTCATGTATATGTCGTGTGTATTGGCTTATGTTTGCAAAATCAAGATTAAATAGCTGTTTTCAACTTGCAAAAACATACAAAATGCTGTTTTAAAGTATTTAAACTGTCATATTCATATTTCTGTCGTGTACAATAGCTAATGTTGGTGAAAGCAAGATAAAAATGCTGTTTTAAGCATGCAAAAGCATACAAAACACCGTTTTCAAGTATTTAAACTGTCATATTCATGTATATGTCGTGTGTAATGGCTTATGTTTGCAAAATCAAGATAAAATAGCTGTTTTCAGCTTGAGAAAACATACAAAATGCTGTTTTCAAGTATTTAAGCTGTCATATTCATGTTTCTGTCGTGTATAATAGATAATGTTGGTGAAAGCAAGAAAAAAATGCTGTTTTAAGTATGCAAAAGCAAACAAAACACCGTTTTCAAGTATTTAAACTTTCATATTCATGTATATGTCGTGTGTAATGGCTTATGTTTGCAAAATCAAGATAAAATAGCTGTTTTCAGCTTGAAAAAACATACAAAATGCTGTTTTCAAGTATTTTAACTGTCATATTCATGTATATGTCGTGTGTAATGGCTTATGTTTGCAAAATCAAGATAAAATAGCTGTTTTCAGCTTGCAAAAACATACAAAATGCTGTTTTCAAGTATCTAAACTGTCATTTTCATGTATATGTCGTGTGTAATGGCTTATGTTTGCAAAATCAAGATAAAATAGCTGTTTTCAGCTTGCAAAAACATACAAAATGCTGTTTTCAAGAATTTAAACTGTCATATTCATGTTTCTGTCGTGTATAATAGCCAATGTTGGTGAAAGAAAGATGAAAATGCTGTTTTAAGCATCCAAAAGCATACAAAACACCGTTTTCAAGTATATAAACTGTCATATTCATGTATATGTCGTGTGTAATGGCTTATGTTTGCAAAATCAAGATAAAATAGCTGTTTTCAGCTTGCAAAAACATACATAATGCTGTTTTCAAGTATTTAAACTGTCATATTCATGTTTCTGTCGTGTATAATAGCTAATGTTGGTGAAAGAAAGATAAAAATGCTGTTTTAAGCATGCAAAAACATACAAAACACCGTTTTCAAGTTTTTAAACTGTCATATTCATGTATATGTCGTGTGTAATGGCTTATGTTTGCAAAATCAAGATAAAATAGCTGTTTTCAGCTTGCAAAAACATACAAAATGCTGTTTTCAAGTATTTAAACTGTCATATTCATGTATATGTCGTGTGTAATGGCTTATGTTTGCAAAATCAAGATAAAATAGCAGTTTTCAGCTTGCAAAAACATACAAAATGCAGTTTTCAAGTATTTAAACTGTCATATTCATGTATCTGTCGTGTATAATAGCTAATGTTGGTGAAAGAAAGATAAAAAAGCTGTTTTAAGCATGCAAAAGCATACAAAACACCGTTTTCAAGTATTTAAACTGTCATATTCATGTATATGTCGTGTGTAATGGCTTATGTTTGCAAAATCAAGATAAAATAGCTGTTTTCTGCTTGCAGAAACATACAAAATGCTGTTTTTAAGTATTTAAACTGTCATATTCATGTATATGTCGTGTGTAATGGCTTATGTTTGCAAAATGAAGATAAAATAACTGTTTTTAGCGTGCAAAAACATACAAAATGCTGTTTTCAAGTATTTAAACTGTCATATTCATGTATATGTCGTGTATAATAGCTAATGTTGGTGAAAGCAAGATAAAAATGCTGTTTTAAGCATGCAAAAGCATACAAAACACCGTTTTAAAGTATTTAAACTGTCATATTCATGTATATGTCGTGTGTAATGGCTTATGTTTGCAAAATCAAGATAAAATAGCTGTTTTCAGCTTGCAAAAACGTAAAAAATGCTGTTTTCAAGTATTTAAACTGTCATATTCATGTATATGTCGTGTGTAATGGCTTATGTTTGCAAAATCAAGATTAAATAGCTGTCTTCAGCTTGCAAAAACATACAAAATGCTGTTTTCAAGTATTTAAACTGTCATATTCATATTTCTGTCGTGTACAATAGCTAATGTTGGTGAAAGCAAGATAAAAATGCTGTTTTAAGCATGCAAAGGCATACAAAACGCCGTTTTCAAGAATTTAAACTGTCATATTCTTGTATATGTCGTGTATAATAGCTAATGTTGGTGAATGCAAGATAAAAAAGCTGTTTTAAGCATGCAAAAGCATACAAAACACCGTTTTAACGTATTTAAACTGTCATATTCATGTATATGTCGTGTGTAATGGCTTATGTTTGCAAAATCAAGATAAAATAGCTGTTTTCAGCTTGCAGAAACATACAAAATGTTGTTTTTAAGTATTTAAACTGTCATATTCATGTATATGTCGTGTGTAATGGCTTATGTTTGCAAAATCAAGATAAAATAGCTGTTTTCAGCTTGCAAAAACGTACAAAATGCTGTTTTCAAGTATTTAAACTATCATATTCATGTATATGTCGTGTGTATTGGCTTATGTTTGCAAAATCAAGATTAAATAGCTGTTTTCAACTTGCAAAAACATACAAAATGCTGTTTTAAAGTATATAAACTGTCATATTCATGTTTCTGTCGTGTACAATAGCTAATGTTGGTGAAAGCAAGATAAAAATGCTGTTTTAAGCATGCAAAAGCATACAAAACACCGTTTTCAAGTATTTAAACTGTCATATTCATGTATATGTCGTGTGTAATGGCTTATGTTTGCAAAATCAAGATAAAATAGCTGTTTTCAGCTTGAGAAAACATACAAAATGCTGTTTTCAAGTATTTAAGCTGTCATATTCATGTTTCTGTCGTGTATAATAGATAATGTTGGTGAAAGCAAGAAAAAAATGCTGTTTTAAGTATGCAAAAGCAAACAAAACACCGTTTTCAAGTATTTAAACTTTCATATTCATGTATATGTCGTGTGTAATGGCTTATGTTTGCAAAATCAAGATAAAATAGCTGTTTTCAGCTTGAAAAAACATACAAAATGCTGTTTTCAAGTATTTTAACTGTCATATTCATGTATATGTCGTGTGTAATGGCTTATGTTTGCAAAATCAAGATAAAA